>MUZH01004315.1:0-153790 GCA_003012965.1 Juglanconis oblonga | reverse complement strand
ACTACCTACCTATACGTACCTATCCAGGTAGCTCCTTTATGTCCGTCCTCTCTTAATATAAGCGCCGGATTTAAACCACTATGCAAGCACCGTCATCCGAACGTTGCTCGGAAATTACGGTTCCAAGACTCAGGAGTCTGGAAAAGGCATGCAGGATTTGAGGAATGAGGCACTAAGAAGCCGACGTTCCCGGCCCTCCAGATGGTCCACCGGTCAGCATTCTCTCTGAATATGCAAGCAGGGTTGCGAGGCACTTGCGGTTCTTGTCGACCGCT
Organism: Juglanconis oblonga; assembly: GCA_003012965.1. Classification (NCBI taxonomy): domain Eukaryota; kingdom Fungi; phylum Ascomycota; class Sordariomycetes; order Diaporthales; family Juglanconidaceae; genus Juglanconis; species Juglanconis oblonga. Next base: position 153,515 of record MUZH01004315.1, on the reverse strand, counting down.
ATCGGTCCTCTGCAAGTTGTGAGGGCTTGGGCCTGGACCGTGTGGGTGTCAGCTTATGCGATGGCTATGCCGATCCCCTTTTGCCTACCTGTCTTTTGTCTCGAGGAAAGACTTCCGTTACTGCTATGTGGCTTTTCTTACAAATATAGAAGTTGGATATAACTTGAAAACTTGAAATATTGACATTTCCTAGCGTGGGATTGTGGCCTGTTAACAGAACATGAAGATATGTAGGCTGTGCTTTTTCGATATTGATATAGATTTCTTGCGTCTTTGTATTTCATCACATTACCTCTAAGAAACCATCATATTACAACCATCAATAGGTAAAATACTCAAAGACGACTTCAGATTGTCGTCTTCAACTGCTTTACTAGATTCAGACGCAATCTTCCAAGTTGATGGCATTGTGGCTATGATCACTGGGGGAGGCACCGGTAAGCCTAAATAAAGGACAATCTTCTGACATCCGAGCAGTTCTAAATGGCTTCATCTATCCTAGGTATTGGTCTCGTGATGGCGCGGGCTCTGGCATACAACGGTGCCAAGAAGGTGTACATTGTGGGACGCCGTGAGGAGGTGCTCAAGAACGCAGCCAAAGAGCACCCTGTCCTCGTGCCCATCAAGTGTGACGTGACCTCCAAAGAAGATCTTTAGGCTGTCGTAGACGTGATCCAAGCCGAAGTGGGCTATATCAACCTCGTCGTCGCCAACTCGGGCACCATCGGCCCGGCAGTGCGATTCAACCCCACCGCTTCAACCCCGGAGCTGAAGAAAACCCTGTTCGACGATTTCTCCATGGGCGATATGAACGATTTACTAGCGCTCAATATTACGGCCGCCTTCTTCACCATGACGGCTTTCCTTGAACTTCTCGAAGCCGGAAACCAGAACGCTCTTCGGGGCGGTTGGGGGAAGCCGCTCAAAGAACCTTAAGCAGCGACGTCGTTTCCACACAAAGCCAGGTCATATTCACCACAAGCATTTCAGCATTCAGCCGCCACTGGTCGTCTTCGCCTCCTTACCTGACGAGCAAAGTCGCCATCATGCAGATTACCAAGCACGCCAGCACGCCAGCACGCAGCTAGCTAGGCACGGCGTCCGTGTGAATGCGATCGCCCCTGGAAGTGAGTTGATGTGTTAGCAGGTTTCCTCTTGCGCCCAAAACGCTAACCTACGGAAGTCTACCCGTCCGAGTTGGCTCAGGTTCTGACCAATACCCGGACGCCTGAGGATGAGTCGTTTGACGACCAGAGATTCATTCCTGCGAGAAGATTTGGCACTGAAGAGGAAATGGCCGGGGCTATTTTTTTTTACCTAAGCGGAAGAGCTGGGAGTTACACCAACGGGCATATTCTCGTTACTGACGGTGGTCGTCTTTCTGTCATGGCCAGCACCTACTAAGCGGACCTGTCATCCTCACCCAGAACGTGACGCAGACGCCCGCATGGCTGGGTGAGCTGATGGTCGTGTCGGCCGATGTTTATACCACAATCATACCGTCGATGCGCTCGTCAACGTGTATAGCGAGGAGATTCCGTCGGTGGTGGCAGACCACGCGCTCGAGAGCTGGAGGGTCATGCTGACTTCTATGGATGGATTCTTGATGAATTTGCTTCCCGAGGCTATCGTGGAGGCTGGCAGGCGTGGACTCGTCATACACGCCCAGGGCCTGTTTGAGGATCGTGTTGCGTCCTCGGTGCCGCCATCTGGAAGGTGCGCTGATGCTTCCTCTGGAAAAAGCACGAGGATTTCAGTAGTAAGATGACCTGTACTATAAGCTACGGATGGTGAACAGTATTTAGGGTCTCGGTTCGGATAGCCTTAGGTACGCAATCGCGTAGACGTGCCGTTTTACTACTCACCAGTGATAAGCCCGGCTGACTTAATAATTAACGCGGTTAACGTTAATCCCCTAGATAAAGGCGCCGGCTAAGTTTAAAGTAATAAGTAGATCTACATAGTTAAACAGTGTTGTTTGGGCCAGCCAAACAGTAGTAAAATTGATGATGAAGGGAAACAAAAACTCTCTGTCCGGGTCTGCCCAGATTTTTCTATTATACCCCGCCGTCCCTCTATCGCTCTTTCCAGCACTACAACAGAATGCATATACTCTACCGTAATACCCTAAAGGTCGTCCATTCGAGTTCTTAATGAGATTTTCAAGCAGTGCTCGTAAACCTCAGGGGGTGTGGTGAATAGTATTTAGGGTCCCGGAGCACCTGGTCCCTAATCCAGGCCACTTGCACCGAGTGGCCGAAGCGGCTGACACAGACAGTGCTTACCTGCAGGTGGTTGGTAGGAGACGGGCAACGAGGGCACAGATCCCACACCAGAGGCGAGGAGAAACAAGACCTACAGGGTGACTTCTCTGCTTCAGCACGTCTGGCTCGATTGTAAAAGCTCGGGTATCGCCACCGGGGTATAAATACCTAGTAAGGATCTCGATACTTGACAATTGTAAGAATGTGTAGATGGCCATGATGGTCTCCAGAGAAGGAGTAGGAGGTGAACGGCTGACGTCAACAGGGTTAGGGGCGGGGGTGGTCAGCCAGCCCCTTGTTAGCCACTGTGGCGCGAGCTAGGTCGCGTGGCATCGTCCAACCCGACCTCCAGAATCCGGCAAACATTCCTGGGAGAGCGCTACCCCCCTCGAATATGTGAACGCGACCTGGGTTCTCCGCTCGAAATAAGGACAGGCGAAGATGTCTCTCTCAGTATGTGTCCGGCATCCCCGGCCAACAACGTGGTGCTGACCCTCTGAGCCCAACAGTGGAAGTCCTTCGACTTCTTCGATGTCAGCCAGGTCAAACTCTTCGGCGACGACGAAACCCGTGCCTTCTTCGAGAGCAACGAGATAGCCAGCGTCTGCTCTGGCTCCGACAGTCTCTTCATCGGAAGCACCGATGGCTACATACGCATCGTGGGACCGAGCTGGAAGATCGTCCGCAGCTTCCAAGCACACGAAGATGTCAGGATATCCCACATGCGCCAGGTCGAGGGGACGAGCTTGTTGGTCACAGTTGCCGAAGATTTGAGCGGCGAGCCGGTGTTGAAAGTCTGGGCATTAGATAAGCCGGTCAAGAAGACGGGCATGCCGACGTGCCTCAGTACGGTCATAATTCACAATGGGAGGAAGCAGTTCCCCATATCCGCCTTTGCAGCCACGGACGACCTATCGCAGATTGCAGTCGGCTTTGCGAATGGTGCGGTCACGGTGATACGAGGTGACCTCATCAACGACCGCGGCGCGAAACAGAGGATCGTCTACGAGTCGGAGGAACCCGTTACCGGTGTTGAGCTGCGAGTGGACGATAAGCTTACCACCCTTTTCGTCTCAACTGTGTCTAGGATACTGAAGTTGACAATCTCGGGGAAGGGGCAGGGGCAGCCGCCGAAGACAATCGAAGACCAGGGTTGCGGCGTCGGCTGCATGACGGTCGACAAGAGCACTGGGGATATCGTCGTTGCGAGGGAGGATGCGATCTACTACTACACGCTCGAGGGGAGAGGGCAACCCCGCGCGTATGAGCAACCGAAGGAGCTGGTATCCGTCTACCAGAATTACATTGCTATCGTTTCCCCCCCGGCCTCGACACCCGCGCGAAACCCCGACATGATACGACGGCGCTTTGGAGGCAGTGCAGCCGAGGCGATTTTCAATGCGTCCACGTTTTCGCTGCTGGAACCGGACCTCAAGGTCATCGCCCATACCGAGACCCTCCTGTCCAAGGTCCTAGCAATTTTCGAGCTGTGGGGCGACTTGTACACTTTAACCCAGGATGGAAAGATACAGAGATACCATGAGAGGACGCTCCAGCAGAGGTTGGAGATGCTGTACCAGCGGAATCTTTACCCATTTGCAATATCGCTTGCCCAGAAGGCCGGTCTGGACGCTCAACAGCAGAATGTGATATTCCGCAAATACGGCGATCACTTGTATCAGAAAGGAGAATACGAGCAGGCCATGGCTCAGTACATCAAGGCAATCGACAACACAGAGCCGTCACAAGTCATCCGCAAATTTCTGGACACGCAAAGAATACACAACCTCATCGAGTACCTGGAGCAGTTGCATGAGCACGGGAAAGCCACAGCAGATCACACAACACTGCTTTTGAACTGCTATGCCAAATTGAAGGACATTGAAAAACTTGAGAACTTCATCAAGCAGCCCGGAGACCTCAAGTTTGACCTGGACACTGCCATTTCGATGTGCAGGCAAGGTGGGTACTTTGAGCAGGCGGCTTACCTGGCAAAGAAGCACGGCGAGAATGATCTGGTCGTGGATATTCTTATCGAGGATCTCAAGAACTATGACGATGCGCTGAAGTTTATATGGCACCTCGACCCACAGACGGCTTATCCGTGCTTGATGAAGTATGCACGAGTGCTTATTGAGCACTGTCCAAAGGATGCGACCCAGTTGTTCATTGACTACTACACCGCCAGCTACAGACCAAGGGTACGTATGGCTGCCAACGACTCAGCTACACCATCGTCAGTCGGCGGAGGCTTCGCAGCCGGAGCAGCAAACGCCGTACAAAACCTCTCCAGTCTTCTTCCCCTACCGTACATGAACGCTTCGGCAGTCGCCTCACCTCCGGCGCAAGGCAACTTGCCTGCTACCGTCAGCGATGGGGCAGTCATCCTCGATGCCGACGATGTGCCACCTCCTCAATACACGCCACCGCCCCCACGGACCGCATTTTCATCATTCATCGACCACCCGGACGAATTTATCGTCTTTTTGGAAGCGTGTTTGAAGGAGGACAGCATATCGGAGGCTGACAAGACTGACCTCTACACGACGCTATTTGAAATGTACCTGCACAAGTCCACAGAGACGAAAAGCCAGGCTGGACGAGAAGAATGGGAGCAGAAGGCCAAGAAGCTCATTGAAGCTCGAGGAGCGCCAATCGAACACTCGAATGTGCTGCTACTCTCCCATCTTTCTAACTACCAGGATGGAACGACACTGGTCAAAGAGCAAGCCGGTTTGCTCTCCGACATCTTCCGCTCCTACACATCTGCCAAGGACACCCAAGGCGCGATGAAGGCCCTTCGCAAGTACGGCGCCCAGGAGCCATCCCTCTACCCGGCCGCTCTGTCTTACCTCACCTCGGACCCGCGTGTACTGGACGAGGCAGGTCTTGATGAGCTTGGCAGCATTCTCAACAAAATCGACAAAGATGGCCTCATGGCGCCGCTGCAGGTCGTCCAGATGCTCGCCAAAAATGCGATTGCAACCATGGGCATGATCAAACCCTATCTACACAAGACAGTTGAGGACGAACGCAAAGAGATTGCCTCCAATCGGCGGCGAGTGGCCGGGTTCCGCGCCGAGACCGAACAGCGCCGCGCTGAAATTGCGGACTTGGGCTCCAAGCCTGCCGTATTCCAGGCCACGCGGTGTCCTGTATGTACTCAGATGCTGGACCTCCCGGCGGTGCACTTCTTGTGCAAGCACAGCTTCCACCAGCGATGTTTGCGAGGTGGCGATGGCGTTGAAGGCGAGTGTCCACTATGTGCGCAGAATAATCAGACGATCAGGGCGATCAAAAGGGGCCAGGAGGAGAGTGCCGATAAGCATGAGCTGTTCAAGGATGAGCTGGAAAGGAGTGACGATCGGTTTGCGACGGTTGCGGGGTGGTATGGGAGGGGCGTAATGGGTGTCCCGCAGAATTTAGATTGAGCCAGAGCATAGGAGTCCGCTGTCGCGGAATGGGTATCATGGTATCTTGTCCAAACGAAGAATTCGGACCTTGAAAGATCAATGACATCGGTGGTAGCCTGTATGCCCCGCGATGGTTTGACCTGACGCCGCCTACGACTGGACACCGGTTCTGATGCCGAAGAGATGGTTGAGCCACTTGCCGACAGAGTCAGTAGTTGCACTGCTTCCTGACCTAAGGATTTGCCGCCAATCCGTGATGGCGTGAATGTGTTGGCCCTGCACTAGACTGCCGTCAAAGCCAGAGATCTCCGCCTGCTGGATCTCGCCGTGTCTCGCGGTGATCGTCGCACGGAACTACCAGATGTAAGCAGAAAGGATGAAGACTGCGGATATCCATGGAAATGCTCACGTTATCTGGCACGCCCTGTGGAAGGGCCGGTCGGTCTCTGGGATCCTCGTCAGACGGGTGCGTGGAGAAGGTGAACTGCGGTGTCTGGCTGTAAATCCACTCCCGTGACTGACGATGTCGTTAGTCGAGGTTCTCGCCCTGAAAATCAGGACCTGCGTGGCTAGGTCGTCCTTACCGTGAGTTCCAGATATCCCTTCTGGATCTGCTCCTGCGCGAAATCAGGCGCCTGCCTCCCCTCGCCCATCGCCACCTCCAAATCAGGCGAGCCATACATGTCCCTAAACTCCTCGATCACAGCCTCTGTAAACTCATCGCTGGTTAAGCCGACATTACGAATCTTGCTCCTCACACTTTCCACCCCTCGCGCCTTGATATACGGCTCCGCCGGCGACCTCAGCAACCTCCCGATCTCCCCCAGGTTCGGCGACGACAGCAGACACGTCCCGTGGTGGAGCGACCGCAGCCGCGTGAGCTTATACGCCGACCCGGAGACCTTGAAAGTCACGCCCTCCGAGTCGACGACGATGTCATGCCGCTCATTCACCCGCGCCGTCTCGATGCCTAGACCGCGGAGAGCGCGCACGACCATCTCGGCGTGCCGGTCCCGGTCAAAGACCGCCGACGGGCAGATCACGCTGAAGTTGACGTTTCCCCGATCGTGGAACACGGCGCCGCCGCCGGAGCGTCGCCGTGCGAGAGCCACGCCGCTGCGACTGCCGTCGGCGGCGTTCTTGATCGCCGAGAAGCGCTGTAGCAGATCCAGGTTCGCCTCCAGCCATGGGTTCTGGTTGCGACCGATGACTATGCACGGGTCGTTGGTGTACAGGAAGAGGATGGTGGAGTCCGGGTGAGAATTTTGCAGCAGGAAGTGCTCCGCGGACAGGTTGAGGTAGGGGTCGTGGCTGCGGGAGGTGTAGATTTGCACGCGGCTTGAGGCGTGGGTGGTTTGTGTGTGCCAGGGGGCAGACGAGAGTTTTCTGCTATGAAAGGGTGAGAGCATGAGACGCATTCGGAGAGGCTTCCGCCATGCTGGCCTACATGGTGAGGCCATGGGGAGATGACCGGGCTGATTTACAGAGTGTGGTTTTGTGAGATCTGGGATGGGTTCTGGATGATTTCTTCAGCCTCTCCCCATTTATGCAGACTCCGGAGGTGCCTTCGATCAGGTCCGGGTCACCGAGAAATCGGTGATACTGGCTCCACGCAGCCATGACCTTGTCTGCGTGAACCTGAGCCTTAGTAAGCGAGCCCCTCACTTTCCAACGTCAGCTCGACCTTCAACATTCCCCCTCTTGACAGTGTATCATTGTCAGGTCGAGGAGAGACGCAGTTGCTGCAGACTTGTTTCCACCAGAATCTTCTTTGGCCACCCGAATGTCCATATTATAGACTGATTACAGTGTGTCCTGCGGTTGATCTTTCTGAGAAATCGAAAACTACCGCCCGGAAGACACTAGGCCCCTGTTTGCAAAATGATGGGTCTTGTATGTTCTCAAAACGATGAATTCAATTTTTTAAATTTTTTAAATTTTTCTTAAGAAAAAAAAAAGAGAAAAGCTTACTGTTTCGTAGGAGAACGATCTTCAGGGTCACTCGCCCCTGCTTACCTGTCCGGCGGACGTGTGGGACTTGATCCTCAGGTCCCTTTTAATTGCTGACCATACACGCTTGTGCTTGGTCAATAAGAGCCTGCGAGCTTTTATCGAACCATATCTGTACGAACATTTCCGGTGTTCATGGTTGTCACATAAGTTGCCACCCATCATCCTTTTCTTGCGGAGCGTTGTCAGGAGGCCGCAACTGGGTGGGTACGTCCGAAGTCTCGTCCTCATGGGAACGTCCTCCAGTCGAGATTTCAGCGATCTGCGAGATGATGTGCCTATTTCCCTTTTGGATAAGGAGGAGTTGTCTGCAAGTCTTCCGAATGAGCTCCTCAATGCCCGTGGGACCTTTGGGGAAAGGTGGATAGACGAACTCTATGCCGGCAGCATGGATGCGTTGGTGGCTCTTCTGGTATCGCGCCTCCCGAACTTGACTACCTTGCACCTCGGGCCACGGTTCACCAAGAAAAATTCATGTCTTGGCCTCATGCTGCGATCTGCTCTTTGCGACCCTGTGGATCACGGCTTGCCCAAGTTCGCTCATCTCCGGACCGTTACTTTCAACACGGGCCATCACGATCCCTCACGCCCGGTGCATTGCAAAAACACGCCTAATGTCCTCTCATTCTTCTACCTTCCGTCGATTGAGCGAATCAAAACCTCCATCGATAGCCCTGAACAATTCATGTGGCCGGCATCTAATGGTCATGCACCTACTCCTTCCAACCTGACAGAACTCGACTTGTTGCGCCCCTGCCGGGCAGCTCACCTGAGCCATGTCCTTTCGGTGGCTCACAATCTCAGAACGCTCTGTTGGGACTGGCACCACAACGGCGTGACTTCTCCTATCAGCCGATCATTGGGCGACCAGTCTGAGGGGGATGTGATAGACCTTGAACAGATCACAGCCGCACTCTCACTTGTCCGGGATTCTCTCACAGAGTTGGTCATCATGGCTAGCTGCTTAAGTGGAGCCAACAAGGAATTCGCTCAGCCCATCAGCAAGGGCTCTCTCAAGTCGCTGGTGGACTTTCCATCTTTGAAGAATCTTCAGGCGCCTATGGCGTTTTTGATGGGCTGGTCACGCAACGCCGCACAATGGGAACTATGTGATATCTTACCGAAGACAGTCGAATCCGTGACCATCAGGGACGACTTATGGCATCTTGCCCATGTATGGAAGGGACAGGCCGTGTTTGATGTGGTCAAAGCCTGGCTAGCCAATCCGAGGACACTGCCGCCCAACCTGCGGCATGTGCGGCTATTTGTGAAAACTCCCGAACTCGAACGGGGACCCGAGAGCAATGAGCTCAAAGAACTCGGTGCTCGTGCCGGTGTCGAGGTCGAAATATTAATGCAGCGCCGAAAGTGTTCGCTGCAGGGTTTGCACTATACTGGCTAATATACCGGTCCAACAGAGAGAGTGCTTTGCATACAAGCGTCGGAGTGTAGGATGCCAGTTTGCTTGTTTTGGTCACGATCTAACGAAGGGGCGTTGGGAAAATATGATTTTTGAGTTGGCATTGCTTTATATGGGTTCGACCACAGCTTTGTTTCTCTTGCTTGCAGATGTCTCTACTGGAGCTTGGAACAGCGCGACTGATACATAATGGCTGTGAAACTCCATCAGAAGAGACCTCAGACAGGAATTAATCTAGGTACAGACCAATTGATGGCCTGTTACGACTCTAGCCTAAGTGCGAGATTCTCCCGGCCCCGGAGACGGCGACTTAGACCACGCCCTTGTAGATAGACCCATGTCCACCCAGATCTTATGCACCTCGTCCTCGAAGCTGCTTCTGGGCCCGTTGCCAGTGGTATTCCCCTGCACATCCATCGGTTCCTGTGGTGCCGGGGCTTCAGCCTGCCTGACTGTCTCGGAGGCCTGGAAATCCTTCCCCTCTTCCGAATCGGCGGCCACGATCCGGCCACTTGACAGCTGAACAAGCTCGATACTCTCATGGGCGCCTAGATCTGGCTCCAAGACGGTTGCTTTGCCCTTCGTGGCCTGCCCATAAACGGGTTCGGCAACTGAAGTGACTAGCCGGCTGGCGGGGGAGGATCCATTGGATTGGAGCGTGACCCTGATGATGGGAAGGGTCTGCGCGATGATGAAAACCGCTGCTTCCGCCTGAATTAGACAGTAAGATGCGACGATTCCATCTACAACAGTGTCAGCTGGCAATGGCCGGTCGGATAGAGTATCGCGGTGGACTTACAAGTGAAATCCACTTCGCCGAGGAGGTGGTACGGCATGGACATGGAAAATGCGATTCTTGAATGGCAGTCAGCGGCAATGGCTTGCATCAATCAAATCCTGTGCAAGACTCACCTCGCAATTTCCACTAAGCTTGCAAAGCAGACCAGGCTCATCGTGAAGGCGACGTTCCACTTCTCACGGCTCGGAATGTACTGGACGCGTTGGACAACCCACCACGGTATCGAGGTCAGGACAACGTCGAATGCCAGCATACATATAGCATATCCTGTTTGGACCCACATCACCGTCGGGGGTTCGAGACATCTGTCGGGGATCGCAATGATCTGGAATGGCAATCCGCACGCAGGGATCCAACTAGCAACGATCACAGCGACGGTGAACCCCGTACAGGCGAAAATGGCGGACCAGAGGGTGGCGTGAATCCAGCCCGTTGATAGCCGTAGAAGGGTGGTTGCGAAGGCGTTCTTGCTGAGGCAACTGTGGACGGTCAGTTATTTTACCGACAGGACAATCGCAGTCAGGTAAAAAAAAAATATTAAAAAAAGGGGGGGGTGGGACCGTGGGATATAATTCGAAAGCAGAACCAGGGCCAGTGATAACATGAAGGCTTGACGAACATTGCGATGTAGAGAAAGGAAGCGCCGGAAAACTGAAGTACAGTTCCATGCTTAGTCCCGTTGAGAATGTTGAAACCGTACACAGGAGAAGCTGCTGTAAATCCGTTCCCAAGGAGCTGGAAGAGCCACGCGGCGATCACTTAGGTACAAGGACAACGTTAGCTAGCCGCACCCATACGGCATGGGATCCCGAAATTTCTGTGCCATAAAGCTGCCTCGCTGAGTTTGTGAAGACAGCCGGCGGAGACTCACAGATATAGTCATCCCACCAGAGCCCCTTGTGCTTGGTCGTCCTGGCCCAGAGACGCGTGAAGAGGAAAATGGTCGTGACAGAGGCAGAGACCGAGTGTACAATCTTTGCCAGCTCGGCATAGTCCGAGCGAGTGAATAGAGACTCTTGCATTGTGTGTTTCTTGATCCAGTTCTTGTAAACCTGAGAGCTGTGGAAGATCGGAGAAGGAGCCGCGGAAGAAAATTATTCAAAGGGTGAGGGAGTTTGGAAATGCACGCGTGCAGCGAGCTGTACCCACATCTCACGTTACATCTCATGCACTCTGGCCCGTAAAGAGAAATTCAAGGCCTGAGAATACCAGGGTAACAGTAAATCGTAATTGGGTTTTGATGCGTGTTTGCTAGAAAAGGTTAAGGTGTTTGATGATATGCTACACCGAGATACCAGGTAACAGCAGGGGTCCTGGGACGGGAATAACGGCGTCACTGCGCTCTCCGCAGGAATCCGACTGCCTTCTCAGAATATTACTGGTCGTTATACATTTTCAGGCTAATAGAGTATCCCAGATCAACGCGGTGCATTAGCCCAGCAAGATTCCAGATCTTGGTCCTTCTTTGGGCATTCTCTTTCCCCTCGGGCGTAAGAAAAACCATATGATCCCTTGAAATGTTTTCGGTAAGACAGCCTGGGTCTTGACAAGTTTTGACGCTGTAACTTATGAGATGTTTAGTAAGATCGTGGCTTAAGGACTGGCTCGATTTATTAGACGTATCGAGCCTGAAGAGCAGCAGCTTCTGCCACGATTCCCAAAACAACAACCACCATTGCTGAAGCAACATCCCCTGTTCTTCGAGAAGCAGCACCCCTCCGTATCGCTGAAGCAACATCCGCCGCCGCGGCTGACGCAGCGTCCGGGCTGATCCTCATGTGTGCTCCACGGATTCTCGCTGATCATCCTCATGGCTGTCTGTGTCTTATACGAATCTCTGTCTTCATTTGCGCGATTGGGCGCTGTTGATATCGGGCTTTGTAGACAAGGCTGTGATAGCCCCTCGCCGTAAGGCATGGGAGTGTCGCCTCTGGGACTGTCGGTGCTGAGGGGACTAGGTATACGGCGTTGAGGATGAGATATCATTTGAGATCGAGGATACTGTCGGTACCCCTGTGGCTGTGAAGTTGGTAATGGGTGTGTATGGTGGTGGTGCCGCCTCAAGTTCGTCCCCAACAGAAGGTATTAATCACCGTGGAAGGAACTTGTTGATGGGAAGGCCTGGGATGCAAGTGGGTCCTGCTTCATTTTGGGAGATTTCAACCGCAGTGCGAAAGTCAAGATGGGATTGAAGATTGACGGAGGCTTGAAAGTTTACGTCGAAAACATCTGTATGCAAATGTTCATCATAACAAAGACTCTCAGAGAGGGGGTTTGTAGCTCAATATCACTGCTGAACATTCTGAAGCTGATGATGACATCCTGCTTTGTTCGGTCTAGCATCCCTTATCCTTCGTGAGGGAACCAGCAAGATGGTGTGATAACTGCTTCAGCTCGGACCCACCTATAATGAACCTGATTACCAGCCTACTTAGCCCTGAAGCCACTGCATCAGCTTGCATGGCAATGCAAGTTCTATGTGGGTCTTATATAGTATGTTGAGGTGCTGGCTTTCATATAAGATTTCTCTTTAGTTGAACCTGGTTCGACAGGTATAGTCAACCTCCCCCCCCCCCTTTTTTTTACCCCCAAGACCTAGTTCGACAGGCCTATTCTGCTTATCATAAGAATGCCTACCTAGGCAGTTATGGGGTGCTCCTTTTCTTTACTAAACCTTAGTTTGACGTATAGTTTATATCAGGTTGTCTTCCAGATCCCAACCTAGTTCGACGTATAGTCCATATCAGGTTCTCTTCTAAGATCCCAACCTAGTTCGTCGTATATTCAGCAACACCAAGGAAACTCATAAGACAGAATCAACAAAGTTACCAAACTTGGTCTCAGTATTCCTGTGTTCAATTATGCGTAGTCTTTCGATTTCTCAAATGTATCATTCCCAATGCATTCCGCATCTACGGACTCGGCTTACGGTCGGGACGAAGTTGCTGTCCGAAAACCGCCATATGGATCATGTAAAGAGAACCCTAGACCCCGCCGAATGGAAGCCATTTCCTTTTTTGCGGCGAAAGCGCAATTGACGTTCAGATCATGACCATTCCTTCCATCTAGACCCAGACCTTGTTGTGAGACTCGCCGCGATCGTATAGAAGAGCAGGCAACTGATATCTCATAGTCAGTAGATGTCAAGATGAGGTGAAACTTTGAGATTTACGTACAGAATCGAGTGGTTATGATGATCTAGGCGTCCAAGTCCTCGTTGGCTTCATCCTCCTCCTCGGCGACGGTGGCAGGAGCAGGAGCGACGACCTTCTTGGAGGGACGGCCACGAGGCTTCTTCGTGGGAGTTGGGTTGTCGTCACCATCCTCGGTATCGGTGGCGGCAGGGCGCTTGGAGCGTGAGGCGGTCGTGGCGCCGCCGGAGGCAACGGTATAGCCACCCTCCAGGAGCTTCTTCTTGATGGGGTTGAAGCAAACCCGGGCGGTGTTCACGTTCTTGAAACCGGCCACTTGGGCCAGCTTCTCGAGGTCGATCTAGGGAGCAATTGAGTTAATTGCGATCGCTCTTGCCCATGTACTGAAGGTTGGAATGAGAGCCTTGGAAGAAAAGGAGGCGCATCGATACAAGGTGCACCTGTGTTCGTGACGCGGTGCAATCGCCTCAATCACGAATCTCAGAGTTCTCTCATAAGAGAGCTGCCACTGTCTGACGTGCGTGATGATAAGATGGAATCAAAGGTAGTAGAGTGCTAGGGGAAGGAGAACTCGTGGATGGGGCAAGTGTAATGAGTGATGCGATCCACACGATGGGAAGAGAAAAGACCGACGAAAAGCTACGTTAGGGCAGCACCTGCAACAAGAGGAGGGCAGCAGGAAGAGAAAATGGGGAGATGGCATTAGAAACGTGAAAGGGGATGCGAGGGCAAGAGGGATTGTTGAGACTGCAACGGATGGCAGTGGTGATGGCATCACATACCTTGGGATCCTCCAGAGCACGCCAGGCAACCACGGCGAGCTCGGTCTCGCGGGGGGTGAGCGTCTTCTGGTCAGACATGTTGGCTGGTTGATCAAGGGGGCGAAGTGAAATTTGGATTGCGAATGTACGGGTGGTCTGATGGCGGCGGATTGCGTTCTGATGGAAGTGTTGATGATCGTTGCGTCTGGACGAACGGAGCGTTGTTGTGGTTGAGGAACAGAGGAAGAGTCGGTTGCTGGTGAGATTCATGCTGCAGGAAATTTAAAGCCACGAAAAAAAGAGACAGAAGGAGGAGGCCCCGAAACACCCCTGTCACAACAGCTGCGAGGATCTGGATGATTATGTCGGAGTATAGCGGCGTTGGCACTTTGGAGACGATGATACTAGCCCAGGACGAAAAGGAGAGGAGGCGTGGGACTGCCCCAAATATTTCTGAGCCCTTTCATCTCTTCGGCCCTGTCCATCCCTCTTGCTGTCTTGGTAGCAATAAAATCAATCACTTTGCCAGTGGCAATGCCCATTTGTCTCATCATAAGCCTTCGTCCTAGACGGAGATCAGCCTCCTCCTCTTCATTTCCTAAGAAGTCGAGATTATCCTTACCTGGGTCAGTTCTTCAGTCGGGGGGAATTAGTGATCCGTCCTCAGCACAGCTTTCGCCAATCATGCTGTTTTCAACCCAGCCAGAAAACTCTCTATATTGTTCATTTCTTGACAGCCGGCAAAAGGGAAGGCGTGAATGTAGGCAGTCAATCAAGACTGTGTTAAGAATGCAATAGTCATCCAGCGACAGCTGCAAGGATGCAGCTGACTATGTCGGAGTATTGCAGCATTAGTACCTTGGAGGATTTATAATTGCCCAGGATAAAGGAAATAGGAGGGCCTAGAATAGACTAGCTAATACTGCTGTAATGAACTAGAATCATAGCTTAGTCTGCTGTAATAATTATAATTTAGGGTAATTTATATCTAGCAAAAGAATAATAATACATACAGCATATCCTAATTTTAAGAGACTGGAGAACTCAGTGGATAAGGTAGCTGACTTATGTTAGCTGAAGGCTGCAGATAAGCTAGCTAGTCTAGAGTCCTATAGCTTTAAATAGCCTATAAGTCTAAGGTCTAGCTATTGTTTTGCTCTCTTACTATTAATAGCACTATATAATTTTAGGTGCTAAGCTTTTAAGCATTCTCTATTATATAAAGTAAACTATTACAGCTTTTATAGCTATATTAACAGCTTAAAGAGCAATAACTATAACTACTTAAATAGCCTGTAAAGCTCTTATAATCTTAATATTATCTATCTACTCTAGTCTAAGTAGGACTATTATTTTTCTCTCTTACTATTAATAGTACTATATAATCTTAGGTGCTAGGCTTTTAAGCATCCTTTATTATATTAGTATAATAATAATAATAATATTTCTTATTATGCTAGCTATAGCTAAGTATAGCGCCTAGAAGGCATGCAGTTCCTCTACGAATGAAACTAGTATAGCTTTTAAGACTTCCTTCTATTTTTAAGAGAAGCCCTAGGCAGTTAAGACCGGTTGCCTCCTAACCAACGGACTAGTACATATATACTTGGGCATTTATATTCAGAAATGTGAAGGGCTGGCCCATAGGGCTCCAGACTGGCTAGCTTGTCTGCGGCCTTCAGCTAACGTGAGTCAGCTACCTTGGCTTTATCCACTGAGCTAAAAGGTATGTAACAATCCTGAACGTTCAGGATTGTGCTAGCCAGACTGATATAGGCTAGGGCACAGCTCAGCCCATACAAGAAGTAGCGGACACAGTATTTGATTTGCTATGTAAATATGCTCTTTACATAGAACCTAGCAGATTTTCTCTTTGAGGCAAGGGTACCTCTTTACACAGTGAAATGCCCATACCAGACAAAGCACTAAATCCTTTCTATTCAGCAGAACTTATATTCAGAAGTAGGTTGTCTAATATTTAGCATTATTATCGAAAGATTCAGTCCTATAATATTAATGCAAAATAATATTTTCTGAGCATATGTAAGCAGAGCTCCCATATTATAGGAAATCAGTATAAATCATCATAAAGCAATCATAAGCAAATCTGAGGAGAATATGCAAAAGCGAATTCGCCAGTGCATGCACTGGTTACAGAACTAAATAGTACGTGTTTTTTTTCTCACATAATCATAACTATAATGCTACGGAACTTGTTTCGTCGATCAGAGCCCAAATGGATGAAGAGACGGATTTTTAGCTATTACAAAGCATCAACGTTAATGGTCAAGATGACCTCGGGACCAGTACATGCCTGGAAATTGTATCATCATTTGATTAATGAAGCCTGCCTCTGTCAACGTCGGCTCCGTATAATTCACCTTGATACCGGCAAGTTGGAACTCCCGGCCAACATTGTCCATCCTGTGCCATGGATACTCGAAACTCAACAGGTCATCATCTGGCACAAAAACGCAGGTCTCGGGCTGAAAATCAATCTGGATCTCGCGCAGTGGTATGTCCCGATCCACGGCCGTCTGAGCCAAGGCACGTAGCCAGTCCTCCTCTTCTTGCTGGAAATAAGACAGCATTTCGTTGCATTGCTGGTCTTCGAGCCTCAGATCCCAACGAAAGACATGCAGACTTGGGGCGAGGAGTTTATAGATGTGTGCTGGTTCGCTTGTCCGAGTGATGGTGGTGCCAGAGATCCAGAGAAACTCGAGGTTTTCGAAAACGCTGAGATCCACACCTTCGAATGTTGCTGATGGATGGGACATGCCTCTGACTTTCAGGGTCCTGAGCGTGGATCGGTGTGGCGCAAGCAGCGGCTGCAGAGTTCCCAGTGTCCAGTCGGTGAATATACCGTCACCTGAATAGTCAAATCGAAAGGTTTTATCGAGCTCGAAGGATTTCAATGATGCAGGCCAGCGAAGAAGGTATTTCAGGACGTCCGGGGTCTGCAAGTAGCTCTGCAGACTCAGATGAGTGAAGGATGCTTGGCCTTCCAGTTTCTGCGTAAGAGTCAGTAAAGCTGGAGGATCCTGACCACGAAGACTTTGGGAGATTGCAGGTGAGTGGATAAGTCATAAGAAGAGAACGTGCATAGAGCTGGAGGAGAATGAAACTGGCGCAAGCATGAAATTGATGAGAATTTGGAAAAGGGCATTACCTTCAGTCCCTCCCATCCCTGACTACACCTCGTTGAGGAAACCCCATGGACAGTCAGTGACTTGAGATTTCGTAAACGGGTGATCGGCACCACGAAGAGCGATAGGTCACACTCGTCTCCGAAAGTGCCCAGCTCGAGAGAGGTCAGGCTCGCCAAACGATGAGTAGCCAAGTGATCCAGAGTGGCCCAATGAACGGCTGAGGAGAAAGTTGAGTCTTCGACCACCAGGTTTCCATACAGATACAACCTCCTAAGCTCCGGAAACCAGCTAAGGATATCCAGCGATGCAAGAGACTCTTGTAATGATGTGTGATTTGCTGCTGGTTTTTCCATCTGTGCTCTGGTAATCCAAGACACGCCTAGGTTGCGGCAGAGCCGTCCCAGGCTCGGACTTTCATGAAGGGTGCGATAGAGGAATTTGGCCTTCTCCTCTGGCATAATAGAAGTGTCAATACTGGAGTATATATGAGGTATTATGAGCCTGTGGAGACGGCAGCAGACTTGGGAAAGTATCAGTGATGTTTTATAGTAAGCCGGCCATATTATGCGTCCGAATTGTCTGGACGGTTCTGTGTCTGGACGAATGGCCTCAGTGAGAATGTCGACAAGGACCTCGTTCGGAAGCTTGAGGATGACAGCTTCAGACTGCATCTTGAAAGCACGAAGCCTCTGGTTTTGAAGAGATTAGATAGGAATGCAGAATGCGTGAGAGTGGAAATAAGCAGCTCCTCTCCATTTATAGATGAAATCATAGCTGATAAATGCAAGGATCAGGTAGGTAAGCTGACTTCTGTGCCGCAAACATACAGGAGACGAGGACAGAGAGGGGTGGGAAATCTGGATCCTTGTCAGCTCGCTGCCCCCCCCCCCAACGCAAGAAACCCCACACAACTTCGCTTTCACGACACATAGCCATCTATATAGACGTATTATTCCTGCTATTCCTCAATATAGCATCGATTGAATTGATGTCTATGTGAATAAAGCTCGTTTTATATCCTCCTAAAACTTAGAGGAGGTAATCTTCAGTTTAGTCAGGTCGAAGGGGGATTAGCATCGGCTGTTTTCGTATCGTAAACAGCTGTCGCTGAGCTGTATCTTGTTCAGCGCAAATATTTTCTAGAGTGCTGAAACTGTTGACTTTCGCTGAGTGATATGGGTCACTTCACTGATCATATGTTGTGCAGGTCTAACAGCACAGACAAAAACGTGACATCTGGGCCGGAAAATGCCTCATTTCAATCAGTCTGGACAAATCCAGCATATTATGTGGGTGCAGGGAGAACAACAGCATAGAGGTGGCTATTGTTCAGTCAAGTATCACCTTCCATTAAATTTCTATGTTGATGATCTCTTAATATTATGGTACTATTGCTAGACATGTGAAAATTTAATGAGCACAGATTTTCTTGGGATAGCTTGAGCTATGTCTTCTGACATGGGTTGCGAACGGGAGTCTGCTGTTCCAGGAAGACTGCTACAAGACCTTATGAGTCTGTTTCAAATCTAATAGTGCTGTAACTATTTTATTTATATGAGTTAATATCTAGGCGGATACCCCGGCTATAGACCGATAAAGTCATAAAGTCAGTGGGATATTGGATGACAGGTCGTGGTATAAGATGACAGAGACAGAATACTCCAGCGACATATGTTAATAGTCCGTCACCTATTTGAAGAATATTGGGTGCTCCTCCCCACCTATACTGCACCGGGTGTTAACAAATCAGAGCCCTCTTCAGACAAAGCTAATCAGGTAGGTAGAAATACTAGCATGTTCTTAGGTGAAGTAAAACACCCCCTGCGTGCGTCTACATGCAATCTCCCTAGTGTTGATGTGAGAATGCAAGAGAGAGAGAGAGAGAGAGAGAAAGAGAGAGAGAAAAGAAGTATAAAAGAAAGAGAAGAGGAGCATCTGTTATCATTTTCATGGGACAACTCATTTGCCACTTTCTAATTTGCTTATACGTCTCTTTCAATACTCTGCAGCGATATGTTGTCTTAGAACGATCTTCTAGGGACAGGTAATGATGGCAACAAGATGAAGGAGCCAGGCCAGCCCCGTTAAGTACCTATACTGTCCCCTTTCCTGGCAATCCAGGTCTTGGAATTCTATCTAACAGGTAGATATAGTGAATAGACTTTTACTTTGTGCCACGAATGTACTTCTTTGCAAAATGATATTTTCACATAACATATAACTAGAACTTCATAATGTGCTAATAAACTAATTAATAGAAAACAACCATATAAATTTCATGCTCTCTTATTTGCAAATTGTATATAAAATAGCAAATCTATTTCCGATGCAATCTTAGCGCTCGAGATAAAGAAAATCCCGGCGACAGGCAAGCAAATCACTCACAATGGATTGCAAAGATGAGCAGCATCTGCCGCCAGCACGAAACGCCCCACCCTGAGCTTTTCTACGCATCGCTGGTGGATCTTGTAGGGGCTGAAGTTGACGATTTTGTACTCGTCGGGTTCTGGTGCGCCCGGGACGAACTGCGCCTCTGTCACCTGAAGGAAGCTCCTCCCGGGGGGGGGGGGGAATGGCCTACTTACTCACGTTCGTGGCCACGATCTGCTTATCCTACGTAAACCTAGGGAAGTTGTTCTCGAATAGCTCGTGCCGGATCCTGCTGTTCGCCCCGTCACAGCCCACCACGTAATCCGCCTCCACGCGGATCTGGCTCTCTGGCGTCCGCACCTCAACCCACGCCCTTTTCCTCGCGCTGAACTTGTCCTCCTCATCCTCCTCCTCCGAAGGCGGCTGCCCGATCCCCACTGCGGGTACCAGTTTCGTAGTATGGCAACCTAAGTCCATCTACTTGTATTTCCTCCAGCGACGATGACGATTCAGCATGGATAGTAACCTGAAATCCAGGTCGGATTTACAATTTTTTGCCGATCTGAAATCCGCTTCATGCCATTTGCAGCATTGTGACTCGTGACAGGCGTGCGAGTATTGTTCCCACATATTAATACCCGCGGAGGTTGCGGGGAAAGGAAGGGCCCGTACCGCGCGCTGCATTTTCCGGGGTAAAAGTCTGGGGTACCCAGGTAGTATGGAGTGTTGGCCCCTTGTGATACTCCATGCAGGCCATGCAGGCCAATGCCGTGGTGGTGGTGAGCTTGGCGTCCGGCGTGCCAGGGAAAAAGGATACGCCTACCTAGGTACCTATAGGTAGGTAAGACAACGGTTTACATCCAGTTGACTCGCATCGCCGAGGCACGTACGCATACTTGACGTCTCAAACGCCACCAGTTCAGACCGCCCGTCCTTACTACGGGCAGCATCCGAGATTCTCTACCGTGCTACTCGGCCATCTTGAGAACCACCCACTTTTTGGTCGTGGCGTCCTAATGCAAGCGCGCGTCTTGGTGGAGAGCATGTAGGTCCTCGATCTCGACCAATTGCAGATACCAAACTTAATTTCCTCACGCCGGTCCGTCTGATTGATCATATATGATCAATCTCCTCTACTCGTGCCGGCCTGTTGCGGTAATCAACCTGCCATTCTCTCGACACTTATAGAGCCGACCACACCTACAGAAGACACCGGACAACAATCTCTACCCTTTTCTTGATTTATTGAACTCAACTGCCAAAAAGAACATTTGACAATCGAGAAACGATCCTTCTAAGAACCCATTTCTTTTTCAGATTCACCCATAATCCCTTCACCATGGTTGCAGAGCAAGGACCTCGGTACGCCGACCCCATGTACCAGACTGCCCACGATGCGACCTTCAGCAAACCCGTGGACAAGAGCATCCCCGTGGCCCTGCCGCCCGGCATATCGCAGGAGGTCTTCGACAAGGCCCTCGACCAGATCGCCGCCGCCCTGGGCGAGGACGCCGTCTTCCGGCGCGAGAAGCTGAAGGAGTTTGTCGACCCGTACGAGACGCCCGAGAGCGGAGAGCGGCATATCCCTGGTGCTGCAGTCTGGTGAGTGGTGCATAATCCTGGGGGAACCCGCTGCAAGCAAAGGCTGGTTGACTGAGTGCTGGGTGTTTTTGTTTTTCAGTCCCACCTCGGTCGAGGAGTTGCAGGTGGCGCTGAAGATTGTCAATGAGTTCAAGATCCCGGTATGGACCGTTTCGCGCGGCAAGAATTTCGGGTGAGTCGTTCCTCTGGTGAGGATGTCTTTCTTCCGGACAGGATCCACTAACACGACTCTCTCCAAGATATGGCGGCCCCGCCCCCATCGTGAACGGCTCCATCGTGCTCGACCTGCACAGGATGAACAAGATCCTCGAAGTCAACGAGAAATTTTCCTACGCCGTGGTGGAGCCGGGCGTCACCTTTGGCGACATTTACGCGCACTGCGCAAAGAACAAGCTCAAAGTGTGGCCCAGCACCGCGTCCATCGGATGGGGCAGCATCACTGGCAATGTGAGTGGGAGGGCCTCCCCTCGTGGTCCCGACGACACGCGCGTCTCCTTCCTCTTGGCTAATACCCTTCCTCCCTATTGTCCAGACCCTCGACCGCGGCATGGGCTTCATCCCCTCGGGCATCCACCACGAGAACATCGCCGGGTTGGAGGTCGTCCTCGCCAACGGCGACGTCGTGCGCACGGGGCAGTTCGCCATGTCGAACTCGCCTTCGGCCCACTTGACTCACCTCAGCTTCGGGCCTACGATCGACGGGCTGTTCTTGCAGAGCAACCTGGGGATTGTGACGAAGCTGGGCATCTGGATGACGCCCCAGCCACAGGCGTTCATGTCGTGCATATTCGACATGCCGGAGTTTGACGATATTGAGACCATCACCGATGTGTTTGGAGCCAGTGAGTGGGCCCTTTTTTTTTTACAGCCAGGACCGAGGAGACTGCAAGTCTGACAACTATCTCCAGTGCGCCGCAACGGAGTGCTGAACACGGTCATCTACGTATTCTCCCTCGTGGAGTGGTCCTCGATCGCGGCCCCACGACACAAGTACTGGACCGAGGAAGGCCCGATCCCAGAGTGGCGGCTCAAAGAGATGCAAAAGGAGCTCGACGCAGGCCGCTGGACGGTGAAATGGGGGCTCTACGGCCCGGCGGGGATCCTGCAGGCGCAGGTGGACGAGGTGCGGCGGGTGGTGAGCAAGGAGGCGCCGACGGGGCGGCTCCGCACGGAGCTCTTCAAGGGCGGCTCGGACGGCGAGCTGCTCGAGGCCACGACGGTGCCGTTCCCGCACGGCGACATGTTCGTCGGGGTGCCGAGCATATTCAGCCTGCAGATGGCGGACTACTACATCCCGGCGGACGGCACGGGGGTCGGGGCGCACGGGGCGTATGCGCCGGTGATTCCGCTGGACGGGAAGACGATGAAGGAGTGGGTGCACACTGCGCGGAAGGTGTACGAGGAGAACGGGATGGATCTGCTGTGTGATTATTTCATGTCGAACCGGCATGCGGTGTTTGTGGGGATGCTGTGCTTTGACAAGACGAATGCGAAGCAGCGGGCGGCGATTGAGAAGATCCATGATGGGCTGTTCGAGGCGGGGAAGAAGAGGGGGTTTGCGAAGTATCGGTCGCATATCAATCATATGGGTGAGTGTTGCATCGCGATAGATGGTTGCTTGGGTTGCTGTTGCTTGGGTTACTTGGGTTACTTGGACTGGCGTGCTGACCTGGATTTGCGCAGATGATGCCGCGGAGCTGATGGATTTTAACAACCATGCGTATCGCAGGTTCGTGGAGACGCTCAAGGTAAGCAAGCACGCACGAAGAAGAAAAAACGTTCCGTTCCACGCTTTGTCCTGACCAGCGATCTCAGGACTCACTTGATCCCAATGGGGTCCTGTCCCCAGGCAAGATGGGCATCTGGCCACAGAGGTTCCGAAAGGCCAAGTCGAATGGTGGGCAGGGCAGCAAGGAGCATGGAGCCTTGGCTGTGCTCACGTGAAGAGTCGCAGACACTGTGTATGTATGGTCTGTGGGAGGAGTTGCAGGCAGGGTAGTCGTCGTCGTCGTCTCGTGGCGACTCTCGTGGCGACTTTGCAGTGGCTGGTTTGCAGTGGCTGGACCGGAGAGGAGAGCGTTCTCTTTCCGTCGAGTCTTTTGTGCGACGTGTTCAGTACAGCACAATGTAGTACGTTCATCAGTACGTCCATGGTCTGAACGGTAAGAGCTGGCATCGGTGACGTCCGTGGCTTGTCGATGTTGTCAAAGGCGTCCGAGGTTCGGTGCATGTAGCTTAGACGCCTACTTTGTGAGGTGCTAAGGTACACGTAGTTCTGGTAGTGTAGCTAGTGTACACACTTTGGAGAGGGGAAGTGGAGACGTTAGGCCGGGTTAAGCCGCATTGGCAAGCCGCATTGGCGCGCCCTATCGGGACCCACCCACCGGGACCCGCCTACCATGACCCACCTACCGGGACCCCACCCGCCATGACTGTGGAGAAAGGCAAAAGGCAATTTCAACGTCGGCTGGACCTGTTATGCCGTATCACATGGTGGTCACGTGGTGGAAAGCTCAACGAGTATGGAGACAGTTGACCTGGCCAAACAAAGTCTTGGTCTTCCCCAAGACTGAACAGAGAGGAGCGCAGGCCATCATCTATCTGCATGGCCTCGACGACGCTCGACGACGCTCGACGAGGGCGGCCCAAAGGTAGGTCCGTGTTTCTTGGTCGTGCGGTCTGAGGGATGAAGTCTGAGGCCTGAAGTCTGAGGCCTGACACATGACAACACCCTGAGGTTATCCATTTGTCGCTGCAGGTGCCGCCGTGTGTCTGCCAGTGGCGATGGCCCGCGTCCTCGACTCGCTTGCGACACCCCAACCCACGACGTATATGGAGGAAACACGGGCTCGTGGTGTGGTGGTGTGGTGGTGTTTGCTAAGGAGTCGTCTGCAGTGTTTCACAGTTGTGATGCCCTCGACTTGATGCCCTCGACTCTCGCCCTTTGACCAGCACAAGAGAGGAGATGGATGGTCGACGACCAGGCTCGGCCGTCGCTGTCTTGGATGACTCGCTTGGTGACGTTGGGTGGGATGTGCTTGCCCCCCGCTCATATTATTTTGGGAAGAGCTGGAGGGAGGAGAATCGATCAACAGGAAGCATGTGATCAGTATCCAGATCAAGCAAACAACATACCGGATAGCACGAGAGACACTCTGACTAGAAAGGAGAGACACTCTGACTAAGGTAACCAAAACTTGGAGGCACCCTCTTTATATCCTTTCGTATCCTCTCGGCCAGTGTAGCCCATATCTCGACATGCTCTGCCATGAATCGTCTCTACGGGGTGGTCCCATTCAACGGCTTATTGGTTCGGTGCCGCCGTCTCGGGACGCCTAGGTCTAGTTCAGCTGCCATGGTCTCGCAGCCTCTTCCCTGCTTCTCTCCAACTGCTGGGTCGTCTTGGCTCATCACATGAACCGCGAGAGGAGGGAGGGCTGTGCACCTGGAGCACAGCTCCCATCCTCGTCCACTAGCCCCAGGCACGCCGCCCGGCACGCCGCCCCATCACCCATATCATAACCTAACTATTGTACACAACAGGCCCGATTCTAGCCTGTCGTTTAGTCTGGTTCAGGTTGTCGTTTTCGCCTCGCACCATCATGGACACTTCGCCATTGGTCGATAAGCAAACACACTCTCTAATCAAGCCTGTACGGCTGCTACCCAAGAACTTCGAGAATCCTTCCACTCGTTCCGTCGTACCCCAAGGGCAGCAAAAAAAAAAGCAAAGGGCGAGTACCTAGGTAGCTCGTTCATGGGACGAATAAGTGCCAACGTCACCCCGGGTTCCCATCGTGAGCCAATTTCCGTCTAGAGTCTTGACCCCTCCTCACTCACCTTTGGTCCTCGACTCTCGACTCTCGACAGAGGACGACGACCACCACCTTTCCTTTGCTTTTCATCACGTCTTCTGCTCGACTCCGTGAAGTCGACGAGTGGGGGGTCCTTGAGAAGAAACAACCTGCTGTGAGGCCGAGCTTGTTCCCAACTCGTCTGCCATCCCATCTGTCTCCCGACCAAGGAAAAAACAGATAGATTATCCATAATACTCGCCGCCTTCCTTCCCACATTCCGAATCCCCACCGCAACTGACAACACAAACCCACATCCTCACCCGCCCACCATGTCCGACTCGCTCGAGAAGGGCTACGCGCCCGCCGCGCCCGTTGCCTCCAAAGGCGACGGCGAGATCCTGCCCCACTACTCGTCCGACTCGCCCACCCACGGCGTCGCCCAGCACAAGACCATCGCCGACGAGGTGGCCGAGGAGCCCCCGATGACGCGCCTCGGCCTGACCTTCGACAGCTTCAAGCCGCGCACCTACGGCCGCGGCATCGTCGAGCTGGAGCGGAGCATGAAGGGCCGCCACCTGCACATGATCGCCATCGGCGGGTCCATCGGCGCCGGTTTCTTCGTCGGCAGCGGCGGCGCCCTGTCCACCGGCGGTCCCGGTAGTTTGTTGATTGACTTCTTGATCATCGGCATCATGATGTTCAATGTCGTCTACGCCCTGGGTGAGCTGGCCGTCATGTACCCTGTGAGCGGTGGGTTTTACACCTACTCGACGCGCTTCATCGATCCGTCCTGGGGGTTTGCTATGGTGAGTTAGTTGTTCCCCCCCCCCCCTCTTTCGTCATACGTACCTAGACCACAAGCGAGATAAGCCATCCCACCCACCGTTCAGTGCCAAGGGGATGGATTCCCCGAGACATGGCGCCAGTCGTGGCCGTGGCCGTGGCCGTGGTCGTGCCGTATCACCTCATCCTTCTCCTCGGGATGCACACAAAACAAAACAAAAAATCCACCTCAGCGCTAACCATTTACCACCTCCACCTTTGTCTCCTCCACAGGGCTGGAATTATGTCTTCCAATGGGCCATCGTGCTGCCCCTTGAACTGACCGTCTGCGGGTTGACGGTGCAATACTGGAACCCCAACATCTCCGTCGCGGTCTGGATCACCGTCTTCCTGGCCTTCATCGTCATCGTCAACGTCTTCGGCACGCTGGGCTATGCCGAGGAGGAGTTCTGGGCCTCGCTGCTCAAGCTCTCCGCGACCGTCATCTTCATCATCATCGCCTTCGTCCTCGTCCTGGGCGGCGGACCGTCCTCGGGCCAGTACTCGGAGTACTGGGGCGCGCGCCTGTGGTACGACCCGGGCGCCTTCCGCTTCGGCTTCCGCGGCTTCTGCTCCGTCTTCGTCACCGCCGCCTTCGCCTTCTCGGGAACCGAGCTCGTCGGCCTCGCCGCCGCCGAGGCCGCCAACCCCGTCAAGAGCCTGCCCGGCGCCATCAAGCAGGTCTTCTGGCGCATCACCCTCTTCTACGTCCTGGGTCTCTTCTTCGTCGGCCTGCTCATCGACTCGGAGGACCCGAACCTGCTCGGCGCCAGCCCCTTCGCCGACGTCAACGCCTCCCCCTTCGTCCTCGTCGGCAGGTACGCCGGCCTGAAAGGGTTCGATGACTTCATGAACGTCATCATCCTCGTCTCCGTCGTCTCCATCGGCGTCAGCGGCGTCTACGGCGGCTCGCGCACCCTCACCGCCCTCGCGCAGCAGGGCTACGCGCCCAAGGTCTTCACCTACATCGACCGCTCCGGCCGCCCGCTGTTCAGCGTCATCGCCATCCTGGTCTTCGGCCTGCTGGCCTACATCAATCTCAACGCCAACGGCCCCACCGTCTTCGACTGGCTGCAGGCGCTGAGCGGGCTGGCCGCGCTCTTCACCTGGGGCAGCATCTGCCTGGCGCACATCCGCTTCCGCCAGGCGTGGAAGTTCCGCGGCCACACCGTGGATGAGATCCCGTTCCAGGCCATCGGCGGCGTGTACGGTAGCTGGGTGGGACTGATTCTCGTCGTGCTGGTGTTGATAGCTCAGGTAAGGGCCCTTTCGTCACCATCACCATCATCACCATCACCATCACCCCCCCCCCCGGGTCTTGCTCCTTCCCCCACATCAACAACAATTTCTTGGTCCCTGTACGTGGCTGACTGTTGTTTTCTTCTTCTTCTGCTCGCCCACAGTTCTACGTAGCCATCTGCCCGCCAGAAGGCGGCTTCAACGACGCCCAGGGCTTCTTCAAGTCGTACCTGGCGCTGCCCGTCGTCATGTTCTTCTGGTTCTGCGGCTTCCTCTGGAAGCGCCAGGGCTGGCTGCGCACGCGCGACATCGACGTGGATATTGACCGCCGCGAGCTCGACTGGGACGAGATCAACGCGTACAAGGCACAGGTCGCGGCCATGCCGGCGTGGCGGCGCTTAATTCAGAAGGTGTTTGTCTGAGCACCCCCCCTCCTTTCTATTTGGTCTTTCTGTTTCGGGATCTTTTAAAATGAAAAGAGAGGATGAGCATCGTAGGAAAAAAGGTGAGGAGGCCCACCCTCCTCCCCACAAAAAAAAGGGGATATCGAATTTCTGTAGAGGGAGCTTAGCTTGGCCAACGTTAGAATTGGCAGGTTCTAGGTAGGGGAAGGGAGAGGAAAGGTTTTGAGAGTGCCATAGGCGAAAAGTAGTGAGATAAATCAGATTCGATGCACTTGAAAATGTTGGAAGTCTCTGTACCATAGTATCCCTGTGCCATATCCTTTCCCAGGGACCTTACCTTTGAAGACAATTGAATCCGTGGAAACGAAAATGGATGGCATTCGCATCGTTCGCTCGCCCTCACACCCCCCTCCCCCTCCAGCAAGCGAACCCAGGATGCGTAAGTATATTTTAACACTCTATCCTCCATGATCATCATCACACCACTTCCCCATTGCCAGCATTAGCCACAAGCCAAAAGTTTTGAGAAAACAAGTCAAGTCAAATCAAGCCGGCCGGCGTCCCCCACCCCCGGGGGGTCCTGTCTGCGCGAAAGGATTGACTGGGTTAATTGACTCGGCTTCCCAACATTTTTTTTTCTTTCTTCTTTTTCTTCTTTTTCTTTTGGGTTCGTGGCCAACAACGTTGATCATGGTTGGGATACGAATAAAGAGGGGAGAAACCCCTCCACCCCTCCCCCCCCACCCCCCCCCCCCCCCCCCCGAACCTAAAAAAGCAACCTACACGAGGTGGTGGGCACGGCAACCCCAGGAAAAAGGAACAGAACAAGCCATTAAAACCCAACCCGGCGGCGGTTCCATTCTTCAGCAAATATATATGTGACGAGGCTTGCATTTGCCTCGTGGCTTGCAGGATGGGGTGACACCACATGAACCGCGACCCTGGCTTCCGCCGACGACAAAAACGCTCGAGGCGTGGCGCGAGGCTGTGTGGTACAAGCAAGCCGTCTGTGGGTGGGTTGGCCGGCAAGGGACGAGGAGGCCATGGATTCATCAATTCACTTACCCGGGTTGATGGAGTCACCACCACCTGCGAAGATACCACAAATAGTCACATTACAGGCAAATCGCATATGCTACCACAGAAGACTTGACGTTGAGCGCTTCACATCGTCGATCGATTCATCATGACTACCACCTCGCCATATCGAGCTAGCTAGGTCGAAACACGCTCACATTCAGCTGCCTTCCTTATTCTCACATCTCGTCACCCAGCTCAGCGAGAGCACGTCCATTCCCCATACCTCCCCCCGCCTCCATCTGGACCTCTTTCCCCGGTCTGTGGGCCCATCTCTCACAAAAAAACAAAAAAAAGGGGGGGGGGGGAAGACGAAATGTTCCAGCGCAGGCTGTCTGTTGGAACATCCAGATGCAGTAGCTACAACAGCAATAGTGCCAATAGAATATTAGCCCAGCCAAGGCTCATACCCCTGAAGCTGGAGGGAAAATAACACCTGTGCCATTCCCAACAATGAAAGTAGGAGGCAGAACTCCTGTTCATCATATCATTTCCTTTTCGCACCCTTGCGCCCCCCCCCCCCAAACACTTTCAATCCCTGCGTTTTGGGTGAACGTGGATGCCGATTATTTTGCCCTTTTTTAGAACCTTCCATCGGACTGAGGCAATGAAGTTGTGTGTAACCAGAAAGAAACGAAGTTCAGATGCGACATCCTTGATCGTGTTGTTTGAGAACGCAGTTGCAGCTAGTGAAGTCGAGCGATGAGGTATTCCAAAAGCAAGAAATGAAGTTGGGTATCAAAATGAAACCAGCAATTAAAAACTGCCGAAGAAGCCAGTAACACGAATAATAGCAAATCATCATGAGCGCAGGTATGCGCAATTCAGCGTGGATGTATGGCTTATTCAGCACATGCAGTGTTTTGAGTGTATGAGGATGCCCTCAAGCGTGAGCGGCAGACTTATCAATCCTCCGCCAGGTGAACATGCTCTGGCCGTTGGCCCCACCAGGTCCATCCACAGGTGTCTTGGGGATGGCCGTCTCCCTCGGCTCGAGCAGAAGGGACTTGCGGTAGTAGCTAACCTGGACGTTGGAGCTCGTGTCCGCCTCACGGACGCGGTCCATCTCGGCCTGCAGCCAGTCCTGGAGATCAGGCAGCTCCGTCAGCCTGTAGGGGATCTGGAAGCGCTGCAACTCGCCGATGATCTTGGCCGTCCGCGTGTGCTTGTCGAAGTTGACGACGGTCATGTCTCTGCCGTCGGCGTCCGTAAGATGCTTCGTCGCAGGATTGCCAATGTCAACGAAAGTCAGGTCCGTCAAGAACATGCCCTGGAATGGCAGACACGGTGGGACGTGGGTTGCAAGCCGGGCGCGCAGGGCCTTGTGGTTCTGAGCGGGTTCGACGACAGCCTGGAGGGTCTTCAGCATCTCCCGTCGCTTTGGTGACACAGCGTCCCAGGTCCTTCGAAGTCGCGTGATGGTGGAGCTGTTGAGACTGCAGATGATAGCCATGAGAGCATCGTAATTCTTCAACTCGAGACACTGATGAGCGACCTTGATCCACTGCTTGATGACAGCAGCCCGCTTCTTGACTTCGTTGTAATGCAGGATCGTTTCTGCAACCAGGTTCGACATCTCCGTGGACAGAGCAGTCATCTTCTTAACGTTGGGAGAACCCCGGCCACCCTTCTTCATCCATTGGGAGCCAAGAAGCTCCTCGGGCAGGATGGAGCAAAAAATGCTCATCTGCTTCATGGTCAACTGGCGAGCAATCTCCAATGGCTCGAAGTCCATTATTGTCGGGTTGTTGCCGCCCGACTTCCAAACGAGTAGGCTCTGGGCCTGGCTCTTGTTGATGAGCGGCGCTGGCAGAGGCGTGTCAACCGGAACGTAGTGTGAGATACTGGCGTTGGCCTTGCCAATTGCCGAAACCTGACGTGGCACCAGGGTGGAGTGGCTGGATGAGACGCGCTGAATCAGGCCGATGATGCGCTTGCTGGCAGAAGGCAAAGCGGTGGCCAGCTTGGTCTCCGCGAACGGCTGAATGACGGACAGGGCTTTGTGATCCCAGTCATCGCGCCAGTGCGACTCCAACCACTGCTTGAAGACATTATAGACCCTCAAGCGAACTGGGCCTGACATGTGAGGCGAGTCACCCACGTACTCGAACCTGTCAATCAGAGTCTCAGCGAGCTTATTGGGTGTGCAGAAGAGTCTGAAGGTGAGGAAAAATGCAGACACGAACTGCGCGTCGGGAGTGGACTCGTGGGTGGTAAGGCGCTCCACCAGCGCGGGTAGCGACCCACCCGTCACCTGACCCTCTTTGTTGAACATGAGCTCTTGGGCAAACGTCTTCTCGAGAAGCTTAGACTCTACGTCGTCGACCTCGTCTCCGTGTTGGGTATTGCTGGAGGTGCTCAGCTCAGAGAGGGATGGCTGGTGCTTCGGTGCCAGGTGATCGGGTGTGGTAGCGCGGGTGGATGTGGAAGACAGCAGGCTAGACTCTGAGCCTCGGTTCATGTATGTGCTGTCGGCTGCGGAGCTAGAAGCGACCAGGCTTCCACGATAGTACGAAGAGCGACCATCGCTGTCGACACCTGCCGAGTTCTCGGTGGGTATGTATTCCTCCCCAAAGTTTGTCGCCAGCTTCGGTAGTGGTGGTAGCTTCGAACGGATTGATGAAACGGAGGACGCATTGTCTGACGTTTCGCCCTCAAAGACCAGTGACTGTCGCTGTGGAACTTCAGGCATGGCTGGTTTGTGCACGGGAGGCGAACACGAAACCGGGACGTTGGGCAGAGGCTTGTTCAGTGGCAGTGGCTTGTTCATCGAAGGAGCTGGTACCGAAAGCATCTCGCTGTCCGTTTCCCGGACCTGTAATGAGGCAAGGTCCAAGTCGATGTCTAAACATCCGTGGTCAAACTCGAACTCAAAGTCGCCGATCTTCTCGATGACCCATTTCGTCTTCGCAACGCACTCGCCCGTTGCCCTGACGCAGCCCGTCGAGGCAGACAACAAACGGCTGTTGTCCTGAGGCATGATGATGTCGGCCAGTTCGGGGCCATTGTTGTGGGTCAAGATATCGCGCGCAGCATGTACAAGGTCTAGTATCCGGTCGTACATCGCAGCGCGAGGTTGCTCGAGAAGTTCCTTGGTAAGAGAACTGTGGGCGCAAACCACATCCACCACAACCAGGAGCTCGCCGCCGGACGTCGCCGACTGTTTAATCGCCAGCGACAAATCAGGCCTCGATTGCGATTGGAGGTGTAATCGACCGATGAATGAGCCCAGGTGTGACAAGAAGGTATCATGGCTGGAAGTCAGCCGCTCTGAGACGAGATTCTGTGGCCGTGAAAGTGGCGAGGGCCCTGCGAGAGAGACCCGGTGAGAGATATTTGATGAGAGGCGACTGAAGTTGATCTGTCTCTGGCCGTTCTGAGACAATCGTGCATTTCGGCGGGGGGACAAACGGTTGTTGGTGGGACTGCCCGCTTGTGTCGCGTCACTAGGCTCCGGAGTGGGTGAGCCGGAGACTAATCCGCGCTGGCCCTGACGGGAACCTGCACCCACATCCCTGATGGTCATGCGGTCATCGTCAAATCCTGTGGAGTCGGCTGGCGGCGTTGGCGGGACGTAGTTTTCCTCCAGCACCGTTGGCATCAAGGTCACTGCCGGTGCTCGCGCCTGTCGATCTTCTTCCAGAACGTCGAGGAAGCGGACACCCTTGGTCACAATCCTGAAGGCCTTCAATATCATTTCGTCGACGGTGTTGTTGACCTCATCGGTTGGAGCTGCGGTTTTCTGCTGCTCTGTCAAGCGCTTAGCTGTCTTTACCAAGGATGATAACTCAGAGAGCAACGATTTCCTGCCCTTGCGCAAGCCTTCGTGTCGCTGGACCACAGCAGACTCCCGCGTCAGACAGTTCGTCCGTTCCTGCGAAAATGTTAGCACGAGCGCGACCATGACAGCTTCACAGATCGGGTGGTACATGGGACGCACCAGCAGGTACCGCACGCCAGCAATGACACCCTTCATAAACTCTTGATTCGAGAAGATCTCACTGTCATCGACGGATGCACTGCGCAGTAAATCCCAGAAGTTCAAGAGAGCCTTAAGGAGGTTCCGCATCTCATCCGGGTCGTAAGCATAGCAATAATTGGTGGGCAACCAGCCCCTGGCACCCGACACCAGGAGCGTGCCATCTGCCCAACCATTGGTGTGTATAGAGTGTACCAGAACCACATCGCCCTCGTTCAGCGGTAGTGTGACAGCGGAGTCGGTCATAGCATAGCTCGGGTGGAATGGATAGAAAGCTCGCAGGAAGCTGTGGAAGACCGGCGGCGAGTTCGAGGGGTCATCGCTCAGGTCCTCTTGCGACCCGTGAGGGCTCGTCGGAGGAGTCATCTCGGATGGAGCGTGTGCGTAGGGACTCGTGGTGGAGTGATGGGTCGTCGAGGCATGATCCACCGAGCCGGAAGCGATTTTCTTGTGGATGGCTAGAGGTGCCACCTGCAGACTCGACCGGATAGGTTGTTCGCTCAGCATTACCATTGCTGCTGGATGCACGCGTGAAAACTCATGGGGACTGTCGTCGGGATGGAATTCGAGGCGGCGGGATGTGACGAGCACCAATTCAGGTCTTTGACCCTCAACCAGTCTGTCCGATCCTCAAGGGACGCAGAAGCGCACCCTTCTGTCCGGAAAAGGTATGGAGATGCGCGTGTCTTTCCGTGCTTTCAGCGACCCAGTTCCCTCTCGTGGTCGTGGGTGCTTCGGTCCAAGCAGGAGAGGAGGAGACGCGCAACTTCGCGAGTCGATCCGTAAGGGAGGGCTCCTTATCTGCTCGAGGCCGTATTTCGTCCGTCTCGTCGTCTTGATACAGACTTTCGGCACTATCGACTCGATCTACTGGAAACCCTGAGTCAAGCCAAATCCGTATTTCCAATTCGTCTCCAAATCACTCGTGGTCTCGGTAGTCGGGCTGCCGTTCTGGCGCTGTCGTCGTGATAGCAGATCACAGATCGTCGTGTTGATGTGTGTCGGGAGGGAGAAGCGCGGAGGAAGCGTGATGGAATGTAGGGTGAGTGTGAGTGTGAGTGTGTATGTGTATGTGTGAAGGGAAAGAAGACCAGACCGTGTCAGCACTGGCAGTCGAGAAGCAAGTCCTGTTCTCTTTCAATCCTACATGGGGGGGGGAGGTGTGGACTGGTGGAGGAGGGGCGGCCGGGACGGAAAGCGCCTCCTGTTAGCCTTCTGTACTGGACCAAGATTGCCAAGTGATGGCCCGGGGTCGTGTCCTCGACGGCACGGATCCCTGGAGGTACGTACCTACTATGGTACGTACCGCGTGCGGCAAGCACCCAGGCCCAAAATTGCACCATGGTACCGTGCGCTCAGTCGCAGTGTGCGCATCTGGACTTGCTCACAGACTCGGCAGGCGGCAGGGGTCAGGGTCGCAACGGTCCGGTCTGTATCCGCCGGCGTGCCCAGAGCCACGAGACATGCATCTCCAACGCCTAGCATAAGTCGGTCACTATTGACCAGCGTCCAGCACTCTGTTCCTTACCATATCCAGATGACCACAGTGACTCCTGCGGTGCTGGTGGAAAGAGACGGTTCCGAGGGAACATACGACTGACCCATAGCTAATAGCCTAGAGTCTGGAAATTTGTCCGTTCTTTACACCATGTCAGATCGTAGATGACCCTCGTTTCAGCCCGGTCGAAACATGGCATGAGCGCATGAGCCAACCTCACCACCACCATACAATACTGCAGACCAGGCCGGAGACAAACATCAGCCAGAAGGAAAACTAACTCTATAGAATTCCGTTCATTTCTTCCACCGGGACCAGTGGACCAGCGGAAACCTGACTGATGGCCGCTGTCCGCCATGCGGTATGGCAAGACAAATTGGAACGAAAGGAGACAAGTTGGTGCCGATGCGCCGTGGAGCGATTCGCTTCTGATCACCGTTGTGCGGAAATCACACCGGGCTTTGGATCATGATGTCTCCCCCGAGACATGACAGAGGCCTCGATCTGCGCGAGTAGTCTAATTCGTAGAGTCCTCCTCTTTCCGGCCACGCACCGATCGATACCTGTCCCCTCTGCGGCCCTCGAGTGAGAGACAGAATGGGTTCCGAGAACCAGTCGCTACTAGGCACCTCTCCGAGGTGGCTGAGCAAAAAACTATGTGGAAACAGAGATCAAAGAAGAATCGTCCGAACTAGATCGACGAGGAGGCTCGTGTGGAGGCACTCATGATAGTTGAGGCCTCGAGGTTCGTCATGGCTAAAGCGCCCTAACCATTACGGGAGACAACCCCTGGGAGCGGCTTCGCCCGATACCTAATTCGAAATCTGGCAGCACGAATATCGTTGGTAGGGACTCTGGAGGCTTGGATGCGTACACGCCCCGAACCGGCGTCCCGAGTCCCTTGCTCGACAAGACGCATCCGGTGCAGGGATGACGACCTTGAACAAAGGCCTGGCAGAGTGCCCAGAGTGCCAGAGCTGCAGGCTGCAATCTCTGCCATGCTGCCGTGATACACGGTAGCATTGCCGCCCTAGGGTTGGCCCAGTGGGGTTGCCCTGCTGAACATTGACAATTTCTCTTCCTGCCCATCCAGACTGACATCACTGTTTAATTGCTAAACCAAGGCAGCCGCTAATCTCACCACAATTGCACCCCGTCCTGATCGTACCTGCGTAGACCAGACCCAAGAGGAAGGCACGCAGATTTCAAAAAAAAAAATTAAAAAAAAAATTGAGAAAGATGAAAGAAAAAAGAAGAAAAAAAAGCATTTCGGCAAGCTTATCTACCGCACGCAGATCTCTCGGCGTCGACGACTGTGCCATACATGACTACAATGTATCATACTGTGTGGGCTTCAGTGTCCAAGCGCCTTGCAGCTGCCGTCTCCCTTGGCTGCCGCTGAAAGGGGTCCCGGACCGTCAAGGTTGAGCATCCCTTCCGTACCGGATCGGCGCAGTCGGGGAGCATCACCGGTGGAGGGCAGCCCACAGGAGGATTCTGCAGGATGCTGAGTCACGGAAAAAAGAAAAAGTGGAGGGAGGGGGGACAGCTGATAGAGATGCCGTTTTGCTGCACGAGTTGGGATGTTTGTGCCTCCGTGCTCGTGCTCGTGCTCGACGAGACGAACGACAGGATCTTCCAAAATGGCGAGTTCCATCACCAGCATCCGATGGCCTTTTGGCGGGGGGGGGGCACGCAGCGATGGCAACATCCCTTCACGGTGGCAGTTTTGCGGCTCCGAAGCCATATCCGGTCTCAGATGCGTCCGCGTGTCGTCTCGTGGGTCTGACTCGCCTCATGACAGACGGACAGGACATGCTTTTACCTGCCGACCCACGTTGATCGGCCTCGGCTGCGTCGCAAGCAAACGGCTGCTCGAGCGCACCGTGGAGCTGGGGGAGCTCTGGGCCTCAGGCTGCGCGACGTCGCTGACGTACAGTCCGACGTTAGTGGCGAATGGCAAATGGCAAATGGCGTTGGTGAGAGAGAAAAATCGCGACCGAGGACATGGCCACGCAGAGCGGCCAGTGCACCTGTCAGCTAGCCAACACGATGGACTGCCGGTCCTTTTTGGTGAGCACGGTCATGCCAAGAGCAGATGATTGGAAACACAGCGTCAATAGTACATAAGAGGTTTGTCAGCCACGCGCGAGGGTCCCGACGTTGCTTGTCTGCTCCTGGCTGGAAGCTTGCCCGTGGATGGAGCTTGAAAGCTCTAATCTGTACATCCGCCAAGTCCACAGGCGTTTTCAATGCCACAATCATACGGGAGTACGAAGCATTCGCGATGAATATGAGGTCGCGTCACGTAGTATCGGTATGAATCAAACGTCACTCTTGATCTGGGGTGGATGCTACATCCCCCAAACGGGGAATCAAACCATCACCGTGTTCGTGGAGGTGCTGGGGTCAAGCAAAATCGACGAGGAGTCACGGGAGGCTGTCCAGTCTTGGCGAAATTACCCAAGGGAAACTCGGCTCTGGCGGATATTTGCTGGCTGTACCGAACGCCGAGTAACAGACCGAATTTGATATCCTCCGATACGACGCCTCGAAAAGATTCCTTCTTTGCAATGCACCCGTGCGTAGTGGGCGTGGCACCACCGTAGCGAACAATCTGGAGAGAAACTCGAACTCGGCTGCTCGAGTACGAGGTTTGCGGGTGCGGTTTGCGGGTGCGGTTTGCGGAGTGCAGCGTGCAGTGTGCAGCGTGCAGAATGCAGAATGCAGAATGCAGAATGCAAAGTGCAGGGAGCAGTTGGTGACTTCTGCCCCTGATCGACGGCAGTCGACATGGACAATGGCCAATACGCTGACTCCTTCAAAAGTTGGGGCGATCATGGACGGGGTGATGCTCTACTTTTGTATATAGACATGCAGGGAGACGACCTATTGAGACACGCTCGACACGGTCCCGGCATTTTGATGCAGGTCGACATCGGTTGCGCAACTTGCATCGTTGCATCTGTCAGTTGTCATTTCTACAAGTGTTATGCGGAGTCTTGCTCCCGTTTGCTCTGATGCGACGCGAACCGCATTTCCACTGTTTCGGGGAGCTGTAGTCACTAATGCCTCCTCTCGAGTCTCGCCGTCTCGCCGGCTCGCCGGCCTCGAGCTTGTTGGCGAGGTTTGCGAAGCGTGCCAAACAGTAGGCTTGAACCCCACTAGATTTGGCCCCTCTCGGTCTCTTTCGAAGCCGCCAAAACTGACAGATCGCGGAAGGCCGGAAGGCATCCCTAGCGTCGATACCCTCAGGTTCTAGACCAATGACGAGACCCTTCTTTCCTGTCACTGACCTCTCCGGCGCACTGGGTGACATTGGGCAGGAGTCGTGTGGTTGAGAGGTCGGGCTTTTCCGTATTCGTCGTCGGCTTGGCCCACGTATCGATCGATGATTGTTCAGACAACCTAGACTAGACTCTGATGGCGATCATCGCTCTTGACCGGACTGGACGTCGTCGTTGGGCTGGCATGCTGAAGCGAGTCTGCCGGTTCGGCATGGCCATGGCGGCTAAGTGGGATGGATGGCTGGATGGATAGATGGATGGACGGGTTGACGGGTTGCCTATTGCATCCTTCCTTACACAGACCCGCATGTGCCAATATGCAAGCTGCACGTGAAGCTGCACATCCACTGGCACATCCCGTCGGGATGTCTCCACCGCCAAAGGATCGTCGACGTCGAAGGGTGGTACCAATGGTGCAGCTCGTGCACGGTGCCCTCTTCAGGTCCCAGTCCTGCACCATGGGCGAGGCGAGCAATCTTCGAGGCCGTGGAGGTTTCTGGTCGATGGCACTGTAACCCACAAATGATACTAAAGTAGCTCGATCCATCGTGCTCCCGTAAAGGCGTTGCAAGTCGGGCTGCACGCTCTGACGGTTGAGTCGACTCTTGAGGGACTTTTCGGGATACCGGGGAGCCCACGGATCTGGCCCCGGCCTGGTACCCCGTATGCCCCATCTCAGGAGGAGCTTGGACCACTCAGCCGAAGCTACCTGGCACCGTGCCTGGGTACCTAGGTACCTAGGCAAGCCAGGCTAGGTAAGGCACCACAGTACACTACATACCTGCCACAGTACGGAGAGGTGGGGTCGCTGGCCCGAGCAAGCGACGCAGCCACACCTGACGGTTCGTTGCTGTTGAGGACCCCCGGAAATTGGGAGCGTCTGTGTCACTGCCAAATGTGGACTGCACCGAGCTGGTACACATCTGGCCACGGCTAGCACGATGCACGACAAGATAGAACAGGATCGTGACACGTCCAGCCAAGGCTGCACACACGAGAATGAGTTCTCAATGGTCTTCTCGCTCGGCACGTTAGCGGTAGGCCCTGCTTTGCGGTGGCTGAACAGCGGACCCACCTTAGACCACCAGGCCACCCGACTTGCCTCTCTCATCTCTCTCGCCGTCGTCCAATCACGGTGCCACATTTACTTGGTGCAAGCTTCTGGCCAAGAGCTTAATTTCCGTCGGCAACCCTCCAAACGCCTCCATGCCAGTGCAAGATGTGCAAGATGTGCAAGATGTGCAAGACGCTGTGTTGGTATCAACAGCTGGAGTCCAGCCTGAGCTTTTGGTGTCAAGAGGCGGCCGCCATGACATGTCATCGACCTTGGACAACCGCGGCCCACATCTAGTCTGTACTACATACGACGTCTGTCTTCTGCCTCGCACAAATCTCAGCCTCGCTTCGAGATGAGGTTTGCGAGCCTCGTCGTATATCACTTACACACTGTGGGCCGAGACAGATGACCCAGGGGCGAGGCTACCGAATTCTCCGAAATACTCGAAATCTCATCCACATCAAAAGTGCCGTACGCGATATCACGAAAACCCCTCAAAATCTCCGCTCACGAGTTGCCTTCCCACATTTCTGGGTCTACAGGCAAAGTTCTTCCCCGGTTGCTGAGACGGCTCGTTCACGGCCCGGCTCCATACGGATTTAGAGCTGGACGGGAGCTATCAAGACCTTGCTCAGATGCTAGTCCTGCTCTGGATAAGCAGTTGAGCAGGAGAGGGTCTGGAATCTCGAGGCCCTGCGTCCTGGTTCAGCGCCATGTTCTCGTCAAGCAGAACGCATCAGGAACTGCAATCATTTGCCACCACAAAAGAAATGAACGTGAGCAGAAATATCTACATATATGTAGATATGTACACGGAGTACATACATATATATTTATATATACACACATATGTATCTAAAAGATAAAAATGAAAGGGGGGTGGCTTCTGAACATCTCTGGGATCCCATCTTAAAATATGAAGCTCACTTGCCGATCGATCCCTGAACAAATCGTTCCTTCGATCTCCTTTCACAACTCTGTTTGCGCTCATCATCACAGTCGAGGTTGCAGGGCAGCGCCGAGTTTATTGATGAGCAAGCCATTGACTTCGGAACAGCCCAGGATGGCCTCGGCAGTGGACATTATCTCCCTGCTGCAAGGTCACCTGCTTCTTCTCGTCGCATGGTCCAGTGTTAGTCCAAGCTGAGGGATTCCAACCACGTAATCGTGAATCCAAATTCCACACCAAAAGTCGACAAAAAGTACCGGTCACTAGGTACCGCGGTACCTTGTGGAAGAGCAGCCGCTGGGTGCTGCGCCATCGCCAGAAGCACCGGGTACGCCTAGCCTCTCGGCCACATCATATCATTTTTCTCCTAGGCCCCGACCTCGTCATACCTTTTTGGGCCTCTCTTCTCAGGTATTCATCAGAGGGACTGACTATGAGCCGGGCAAGCGTCCCGCGATCTTTGGTCGCAGCACGGTCTGTCCGCGGGCTGCGTGGATTGGGTTGATTCCTTTCTCCAACCCGACGCTTTGGCCTTGCGAACGACACTCGCCCAGCGTCAACTCGCTGTGTCGGTCTCTCTTGTTTTGGGGTTCCGACGTGAGTAGTGTCAACTGAAGCGTCGTGGCGCCGCCAATGAAAGCCTCCTACCATCCTCTCGGGACGTCTGGCCCCCTCCCCCTCCCCTTTCCCGGAATCTGTATCTAAGTTCAACAGCATCGATGACAGAAACGCGAGAGACATCTTGGCTGATCCTGCCAGCAAGATGTCTTCACATTCTCTGTCAGTCTGCAACAAAGCAGGCTGGAAAGCGCCATGCGGCAACGGCATCAGCTCCGAGACTTCCTCGCTGCTGCAGACACACAGGAACAGTGCGGCCTATCAGGTCTGCCGGGCTAAAACACAAAGCTAACGAGTTGTCATATTGGCATCCACGAGTCTGTTTAAGCAGCGAGTGGTTAATGCTGAGACATGGCTTGGGAGCCTAGCTCATCCCAATTTTCCTGGAGCCTCGCCAGCCGCCAGGAGCCAAGAGCCAAGAGCCAAGAGTAGAGAGGTCTACTGCTGACGTCGCTGCTGAATGTGACGACAAGCTGACGACCAGCAAACTCGTGGCCCTTTGCGAAACCAATGAGATCCCGCTACTATCGCG
This sequence comes from Juglanconis oblonga, assembly GCA_003012965.1. Lineage (NCBI taxonomy): Eukaryota > Fungi > Ascomycota > Sordariomycetes > Diaporthales > Juglanconidaceae > Juglanconis > Juglanconis oblonga. The sequence continues at coordinate 113,316 of MUZH01004315.1, read as the reverse complement.
TTTCTCCGCCGTGATAGTACCATGTATTACTTTCGTAAGCGGTAGGTAATATGGCCAAGCACGGCGGGAGAGTAGTATATGCACCCCCGACTTACATAGTGCTACATAGTATGGCTAAACCGCGTGCCAAGCCCGCACACACCACGTTTTGTATCGCAGGCACTGTATACCGTGCCATATAGTATGTAATATAGCAGCTGTCACAGATCCTTACTGACGTGCGTCCGCCCGCACAACGCCGCCGGATCGTGCCAGACCAGCCCGAGAAACATCATCTTTGACGCTCGAGACTTCAGATGACAGATAGATCTTCAGCTATAGTGGCCATGTTACAACTTTGTGTGCTATGGCATGCTAGATGTTTCAAGTTGCCTGTCCTCCCTGTGCCTCACCAGGGGATAACACACCAAAGACCAAAAGAAAAAGGGCATATCTCGACTAGATATGGCTTCAGGGTCCAGGGTCCAGGGTCGAGGCTCGAGGGTCCAGGATCCAGAACAAGGTCGATGGCAATGACAATGACAATTACAATTACAATTCCATTTATGTAATGACAATTCTCGGATCATTGCGGTGCGTATACGAAGGCCAGCTGGTCCATCTCATCGCCATCCTGGCCCAAGAAGCCCACAATCGCCCACCCCTCGGGCGCCACAAACGTAGCACAGTCGCTCGTCGCCGTGCCGGCGCTCAGCGTGTTCCCGGCGCTGGTGGTGGCGAGGATGTAGAAGATGCGCGTGTGGCTGGCGTACTGGCCCTGGCACAGCCTCGCGCTCAGCCAGTACTCCCCCGCGGCCAGCGCCAAGCTCGCAGCGGTCCCGCCCGTGCCGCCGTGCGCCAGGCTCGTCCCGTCCGTCAGCGTCACCCCGACGCTGTCGAGGCGCGAGGCCCCGCGGAAATTGAGGCTGGCCACGGCGGCGGCGGCGGTGGTGGTGGTGGCCAGCGCGTCCAGGGTCTCCACGTCGCTGAACCAGTTGCCGTGCGGCCCGCCCCAGAAGCCACTCTGGCGCAGGGCGGTGCCGGCGGCCCAGGTGAGGTTGACGTTGATGGGATTGTGGTCCGACAGGGTGGTGCCGGTCGTCGTCGACAGGAACCAGGTGCCCACGTACTCGAAGCTGTCGGCGTCGAGGGTCACGAGGGGCGACGAGCGGTAGAAGACCTTGTCGACGGTCTCGCAGGTGGTGTTGCCGTAGGCCTGGGGGTTCTCGCACAGGACCTCGGCGGTGGGCACGACGCCGGCGCGGGCGTTCTGCACCCAGGCGTCGGCGAAGCCGCTGTCGAGTAGGGTGCGGATGGCGGTGTCGGCGGTGCGCGAGTAGCGGCTGTTGGTGTCGCCGAAGATCAGCACCGCGTTGCCGGTGGACCAGGTGTCGGCGTAGGTCAGGACCTGGTTGATGTTGCTGTTGCGGCTCTCCTCGTCGGCGTCGGTGACGCCCGCGTCGGCGTGCAGGTTGTACAGGTCGATGAAGGCGGCGGTGTTGTTGTCGGCCAGGCCGGTGATCTGCAGCCGCATGAAGGTGAAGCCCTTGGGTGTGAGGCAGTCGTAGTCCGTGTCATCGGAGCACTCGTCCCACTTGGACCGCGTAAAGTCCAGCCAGGGATAGTTGGCGAGGGTGTTCAGGCCCGAGCCGATGGCGGCGCCGCCGGAGGTGGGCGTGCGGTACGGGTGGGTGTCTGTGGCGTCTGTGCGGCCCGACGCTCAGCCTGAGTTCGGACGAAAGTAGGAGATCCCGGGCAGCGTTGACTTACAGAGATACGCGTGGTAGTTGAAGTCCTCCTGCACGTGGATCACGTCAAAGTCGTACTCTGCGAAGTACGTCCCGATCAGCTCCGTGTTGGTGGTCTTGTCCCCCGACTCGTCGTTGTCCTGCAGGATGGCCGGCAGCCCGGCCACGTTGAAGGAGAGGATGCTCAGGGATCCCGAGGTGGCCGAGTCGGCGCCGACAGCCCGCGAGAGAAGCAGCGCCGAGGCGGCGGCCTTCATCAGACTCGATGCCATGGTCTTGTCTGGTTTCCTGTGGTCGATGCTCACGAGCGCGCGGTTGGACTGACTTGGGAGGGCTCGGAGTCGAGTCGGTCAGTCTGGTTCCCCGGCACGGAGGACCAAGGACACCGCCATAAGCTGAGACCTTATACCATCGTGGCGGTCTGGCTATGGAGCGTTGATGGAGCATTGGCTTGGGTGGCAATCTCGGGACTACGAGAAGGTCCTCCACCCATTCACTGGTGTACACATTTTCACATCGACCCAACGTCTGCTGGTAGTGTAGTTGTGCCCGTCGAGGCACGTGTACTGATTCAAGAGCTACGATGAGCCCATTGTCACGACCCCGAGCCGACACAAGGGGCAGCTGACGTTGTCTGCCAAGATCTTTATTGACGGAGTGCTGCCCGATCCGTCGACTTCGGCCGGGGCGATGTGATGGAAGAGGAGCTGCCGACTCGGACTACCTAGGTACGCTCCGGCCCAATTTCCCCAGCACCCGCTCAGCCACTGGCAGGTATGGGGGTATTGGTGTTGTGGGTGCTTGTGGGGGTTCGCCAACGACGACGACAACAGCTGCGTTTATCTGCCTGTCACCGGTAGATCATCCGCTAGTATTTCCATTCCCCACCTGCGGACCACCACGGACCTGGAAAGGATCCTCTTTTCGAGGCCCTGCTTGGCGTGAACTTGGCTCCTCTGCTCCGCAAACTCTACGGAGTACTCCCCAACTCTAAAATGCTCATCAATGGACCCCGTCTTCAGGACCCTGCGCATGATAACTCAATTGCCTCTGTCTGCTCAGCATCTTGGTCGCCACGTGCAGAAGGATTCTCGGTTTCTCTTCATGCAGTCCCTATCACTGGTATCGAACCCAAGGACACGCTGAACTTTCTTACCACCCTCGTCCAGGCTCAACCTTCTTCTTACCACCCTCGTCCTGCCTCGTGTTCATCTCTACCTTCACGCCTCTACAGTCACACATATATGAGATAGGAACTTCTGAAACTTTCCATATCGACGATCATGAACTTGTTCAGAAGATCAGCCAGTCCCGGGGGGTCGAGAGCCTTCCCGGTCACATCAGAGCCAGGACTTAACACCAGCCAAGCCATCTGCGACTTTCCTCGGTAGCTGGGTGGGGAGAGCTTTGCGCATAGTCACCGTCCATCAGGTATCGCCATAACACGAGCTTGAATATTGCACAGGATGGGCAGTATGTGAGCTTGTTCGGTGCCTGGGAAGGCATTGAACACCACGGCCTCACCTCGGAACGCCCGCGGCAGAACAAGCCTGTCTCCTGTATATCATATATCATTGGGAAAATCTTGAAGTATTCCGGGTCGTGGTGAATCATGACCATCTCTCGCCACCAGAAACGCCCTTTCTTCTGGGTCTCTCGGTCAGAGCATCGTTTCAACTGCAGATCATGTCGAGTGAACCATTGTTTACTGACCCCCATCACCATCGTAGACAAGAGAAAGTCAACTCGACCCAACTTCGTGCCCGGGAACAGCCATTCATTGGTATATCCACAAAAAAGTATCATCAGGTATGTCGTCTCCTTGCAGGTGTTGATGAACCTGAGTCAACACAAGGCGCTGTCAACAAGGAGCCTCCAGAGGGAGCCTCGAGAGGGGAGCAATGCCGACTGATCACACGGTCCCTGTTTCGAACCTAAAACTTCACCGCACGGCTCACTCTGCGCACTCTGCGTCACTCTGTACCCTCCTCGTAGACCCTCGAGAAGTGGTGGCCTTGGCTCACCTCATCTATCCCTTGCAGGATCTCTCTCAGCCAAGACCGTCGAGCTGATCCAGAATAGCAGGTGAGATGCTACACATACATCAGTGAGAGCTCGACGGCACGGCCTGACTGGTCAGAGTCAAGATCGACCTGCACGGCCCGTCTGACGTGCAGTATAGCTCAACGCCACACCATGCTCTCGGGAGGCTAGCCACAGCTCCTGACGTGATGGCATCACGCGCACTCCTCAAAATGTACTCAGATGGAAAGGCACTGACCTCCTCCACCGAAACCGCCAGATTGCAGCCTCATCTGACTAGCCGGATCGGTCCCAAGACAGACAGTGGCTGGCGCTGCCGACCGTGACATCAGTGCTCATGCGCACGGGGGTGCCATGTAACGACGTTGCTGTTCTTGGACGATTATGGTTGCACGTGGCAATGGGGCTATGCAGGAGCTGTCAGGGCCTGGCCAAGCAGCACGTTCATGCGTGCTTGCTTACTGACGCACGGGAGGCTCGGAAGCAAACCGACAAGCGGAAATGGTCAAGATTGGTTGCCATGTTGGAGGCCGCCATGGTGGAGGCCGCCATGGTGGAGGAGGCCGCCATGATGGAGGTTGCCATGGCAAGGAGCAGCTCCGGGAGAATCTCAGCAACATCACCACCAAGAGAAGAACATTTGGACGACTTTCGGACGCGGAGCCATGAGTATCCGGTCTGAATCAGCTGCAACCGCTCAGATGTGTGGATCCATGTCGGCCTGGGGAGGGGGCCAACTGTCTGGTTGTACGCCTTTCAAGCCCCAAAAGCATGTCGAACGTCGGTCTCATTGCCACGCACCCGCACCATGGCGCACCTTTTTCCCTAGGTCGCAGATCAAGCACGGCCGCGATACCACTCCCCCCAGACCCCACGGCGGCCTCAGGGCGGTGCTGGCGTGGTTTCTTCAACAACGCCACATAGCGCCAGCACCGTCGCCATGCTGGTGCAGTGGCTTCCCTTTCCGCCTCATAATCGGCCCATTAGATCTGCCCGCCTTAGGCCAGTCGTTACCCAACATGGCCTCGTCTGTGTCAGCAGCCTTGCAATAGCGCAGCCGTTGATTTCACGATACCTCCACACCCACTGCCCAAGGCCGTTGCGGGTTGCCACATCGAGGCAATGGCGATTCTAGAACGTCCGAGCGTCAGCATGCTAGCGTCAGTATCCCCAGGTACAGTCGTGACTGTCTGATGGTGTAAACGAATGAAGAGAAATGACCCGGTCAGAGCCTTTTTAGTTCGAGATCTACGCTCAGGGGAAAATCTCCAGTATGTTTCCCCCGTACAGACAATTTCCACATAAACACGCTTACGACGCCACCACAGTGTCTGGAAGTAGAGGTCATGACCGGGGAGACCTCGGGAGCGGGGAGGGGGTCCAGTCAAGGGCTCACACTACAACTAGCGGACTGTCGAGTCAGACGAGGTTTTCCTCCTCCACGAATCTCCAGAACCCTGGCCGTTGAGATTGCTACCGAGCTAACAGGCCTGGCTCAACAGACGGCTTCTCGGAATCTTGGAAGGAAGGGCACGCGGCCGAGGCCATGGTCGTTGTAGCTATGATCAGGTCGCCAGTTCGTTTCCAGTCGAGACCTGTTGCCTGAGCGGCGTGAGTACGGTGGGGTGTCCTCTGGGTATGTGTCTTTGGCTGGCATGTTTCGTTTCCTCTGGCACGTTCCCAAGACTCACAAAACTAGTCATGTCTCGCCTAGACGGAGACCATCCGAGTTGGGCAACGCCCCAACGCTACTGCCAATGCGTACCAAGAAACGTTGTCGCCAGAGCCATGGAAGGCCATTTTTCATCCCGCTACCGAACCGGCTGGACGTTGATTCTCGCTTTCTGGAAGATGGTCATCACAATTGTCAACGTCAGGTATGCTGCTCCCTTTGATGGAGCGAATGGCTCGGTAGCGGGCATCGTCCTCTACCAGGACCAGGGTAGTCGTCAGTATGGGCATTACCTCGACAGTGGCGATGGTTTCCTAGGTGCAGCCCCTGATTCCAGGCCCCCCTTTTTCACAATCGGGATGCTTGAATAAGCCGCTGCTCCGGTCAGGCTTCGTCCACAAGCCGACGAGACACCGAGGTCGACCATGACCTCTCCTTGTTGCGATTGGTGATAGCGGTCAAAGCCCTCAGCTCCAGTGATGAGTGCGCGTTGGGGGAGGGGGGATATATCTTCCATGTCCCCGTTAGAAAGTCCATGGAAGACCGTTTTTGTGCAAGCCGAGGCTATTTCGAGAGACCATCTTGGACCCATGCTGCTACCGCGGGTCTGCAGTCGTGGCCCCGGTTTCACAGTGGTCGCCATGTGTATGGATCTCAGATTCCATGAAGCCAGCGATGATTGATGCTTCCCTAGATAGATGCCACAATGCAGATCCCCACGCAAAGGGCACTGTGTTCGGCCGACTCCTTCCTTCTCTGAACTTGGCTCCGCGCGACGCATGCTACTACGACGTCTGTCAGTCGTATGCGTTGCACTGTCGCTGATGCATGAAGTCACCGGGCAGGGAAGTCTTGTCTGTCCATATCATCAATCTGGTTGATGTTACGGTGGGCATTTGTTTCGTCTGATGTTTCTTTACCTTTCGTTCTGTGGATCTGGTTGACACTGTTGATCTTCGTTCGGACTCTTCTCTTCTTCGGGAAAGCTCCTCCAGATCCCGGGTTTCACGCTCGGGGGTACCTCCGTGGTTTGCTCCACAATAGCAACCCATCACATAATACATGGTGCTTGATCCGTACGTTGTAGCGTCACCATGGGTCCCATCTGCTTCTACCCGGGTAGAGTGGGTAGTCTGAAAGCACAGAAGAGCTCCAGGGAGGGGGTTTACAATAATAATACTCAACAAGGCTTACAGCGCTGGCAAGACTGCTTCGAAGGCTGCCGGCAGGTAGCTAGTCGCCCAGTAAAGCGGTGGTGATGAAGCTGATCTCTCAGGTGGTGATGCCACAGAGAATGGTGTCTATATAGTATGATCCGGCTCATGTGCGCTGAGTCTCTGTTGCTGTATGGACACTAGACGTAGATTTGGCCTGGATGGCGATTGCAATAGCGTACTCACTACGTCTGTACTTTTCTGCGCCTACTATGCCATAGGATACCGCATGCCACAGCTCCGTACGAGAGACTCCCACTTCTCGCCTCAGTTTCTCAAGGTTCACCAGGATTCGACCTATGAATGTGACAACACGGCCGTATCGGTGACCACCGAACGGAGAGCTCTGAAGTCTCATATGGCACTACAAACTGGACCGCAGAGCAGTGTGATGTGGTACATACAGGATGATAGAAGTTACAGTAAAATATTCCAGCTCTTATCCAGAATGAGCCCAAAGCTCTCGGGCTTCCTCATAGTCCCAGGTAAAGTCTTCAGGCACGCGAAGGCGATTTCAACCGTGTTCAGAGTGTTGTCAAGGGGGATGAGGGTGACAATTCCAATGCCCACATTGGCCTGCACTGAGTTCTAGTTGAGTTGCCGATGCCACAAGATTGAAGTCCATTATGGCGATTAGCATGTTCATGGTCAGATAAAACATGAGTTCCTCGTCCAGGAAGCGACGGCTGGAAAGGTATGAGAGATGTGGCATATCGCATGACTTGGCTGGAGCGGCTGGGGCTGTTGAATACAAATGTCACCTGTTTGTTCTACATACCTCCCGCAGAAGCCCCGTCTAGTTGAATGGATCCGAGTTCCCCCTCAAAAGCGATGTGAAAATAAACACAGCATCTCAATCTCCTATGTAATGTGCGGGAAATCATCACCAGCGCATTTATGCCTGCCACCGTCAAGTCCCTTTTAATGGGCCATCACAAGTCCGCCAACATGCTTCCCTCGGTCCTTCACTCCGAATACACTAGCTACCACTCCTACACCAGCAAGGCCGACTACACACCACAGCCCAGTCTCATACTGACGCAGCTCCGAGTGGCCGTTTTTTACGTCAACAGCCTGTACCACGGCGCTGGATAGCGCTAGTCCAACACCACTTCCAATCTGGAACGCGGTATTAACCATACCTCCGCAGAGACTCTTGACATTGACAGGCACCGAGGCCAAGAGAACAACTGTGATGGTACAGTATACGATCGTGGTGCCGGCCACACTCATAACCGTGGTTGGAAACACGTGTTTCCAGAAGTTGATGTCACCGGGTTGCATGAGCGCCGAAGGGAGAGGCGCAAGGCCGCAGATTGTCATGCCAGTGACCAGCATCCACTTGGGGTTGAACCATTCCAGCGCCCGCGACATACCCAGGCTGAAGACGAAGCCCACGGCGCCCATGGGTAGGAACCGGATTGCCGTCTGGCCTGAGCTGAATTTGTTGACCTCTTGGCAGATGAGCGTCGTGTAATATATCGCCGTCTGATAGCCGCCATACATCACAAAGCCACCGATCCAGAGGGCGGCGAAGTTGTCAAGCTTCCAGAGAGAAAGAGGCATGATGGGATTCGACACTTTCTTCTCGACCCAGGTGAACGCAACGATCATGAGCACACTCAGGATGAGCAGCACGATGATGAAAACCTTGCCCCAGCCATATTCGCCACCACTCGACAGGACGAAGCTGAGGAGGATCAACCCGCCAGTCGAGAGACCAGCGCCGACGAAATCAAGCTGCGGCCGAGCTAGGCCGTCCCTCCTGTCCTTCGGCAGACAGAACCAGCCAAGGCTGCCCAGTGTACCAGTGATGATCACAGCCACATAGAAAATGTAGCGCCATCCCAGGGATGAGGAAAGAAATCCGCCAAATATGAGTCCCAAGCAGAAGCCGACAGCGCCAGCAGAGGCAAAGATGGTCAATGCAAGTGTTCGATCTTTAGCAACAAAAGAGTTACTGATCAATCCCACTGCGCTGGGCACGGTCATGGCAGCTCCGATGCCTTGGAGCGCCCTGAAGATGGCCAGGGAGATGAAGTTCGGAGCGAACCCATCAGCGAGCGTCCACACGCTCAACAAAGCCATACCAGAGCAGAAGACCAGCTTCCGGCCGTACCTATCAGACAGCACGCCGGCGAGGAGGAGAAACCCGCCAAAGGTGAGCGTGTACGCCGAGATCAGCCATTGTAAGTCGGAGCTGCTGACGCCAAACTCTTTCTGGACGGCAGGAAGGGCAATATTGACGCTCGTCATGAAGACGTTATCCATGAGCTGTGCGCCACATGTGCATAGCAGCAACGCGGCGCCACGCCAGGACTTGATCACGCGGATTTCGGGGTATGCACGGCCCACGCCCGTCTCGTATTCTGCATCACTGCGCGTCGTCTGCGGTGACGAGGACGCACGCGTTCTGTCACCAGCAAAGTACTCCGTGGACTCCAACATGCGTTGGCCCGGCGTCGATGGTGACGGTGGACGAGTGGAGGATGGCGTGTTCAAGTTTGAAGGGACCTCACGGATGGTGCTGGACAGCCCAGGCTTTGCCGCGCGAGGGCGTTGGATTACGGGCAGCTCAAAGACATTGTCCTGAGACTCGCGCCTTTGTCGGACCTGCCCTGCTGCGCCGCCAGCTCCGCTGATGGCGGAGGCACTCTTGGCGAGAGCCTCGAGATCCCCGTCGTCCACGACAGCCTCGGAGTTCCGCTGCGGGTCGTCAGAGAATCTTACGCTATGGCGGGATACGGTGCTCCTCCGGCGAACGAGCATACCAGGGAAGCCTGGTGGGGGAACGAGGGTAGGTGCTTCTTCCAGAGCCGATGTCCGGCGGTGTAGAGAGGTGCCAACCTCCATTTCGTGGCTGTTGCGCATTTCGGTGGTGGAACACTGAACGAGGTCGATGGTAAAAGCTACTTGCCAAGGGCCATAGGGTGTCCCATTTATATACCTAGGACGAAGGGGTTGAGGCCATCGTGAGGTCGACAAACATCCGATTCACATGCACTACTGCCTGATGGTGGATCTGATTTCAATGGAGCACAAAAAAACATTTGGGCGATGGTATCCAGTGCATTCATTAGTGGCAAAGACCCTGCGTCAGTCGTATGTAGGCTTTTGAGACTTCAACTCACTTTGGGAAATTCTCGCCGAAATTCACCAAACCAGGCTCTCAGTCCCCCTAGGACCCTAACCCGATTGACGACACCATCGTCTTGATCGTCACAACTTATTTCCCAGGACATTTATGATACAATCAAATTTATAGTAATTCCCATGAGATCTTGTGATACTTCAACAAGGAAATCATAATCGAGGAGATATATTACACAGCATTTTATAGGCTAGATCATGCACTGTTTGCTGGGCGTTACAGCATCCGAGTCTTTACAGCAATGCGACCTGGCCGAGACTATGCAGGAAATAACTATATGCCAAAGAGTCCGGCCTTCTTGTTCTGGATCTTATAATCTGTATGTGTCTTGTTTATTAAAAGCCATGTGGGAAAGGGCGAACAAAGGTTTTGTTCACACTGTTCCAAATTTGCATGATGTTGTTTTTAAAGCTGTTAGCATAGAGTAAGTAGTGCATAAATCTGGTTTCAAAGCAGGTTATTAATACAGCAATGTTGTAGCATTCTCTCCAGGTCCTATATATCATTAGATACCAGCCTATATTATTGCTTTTGGTTGGGTAAGCCTGAAACTTTTAAACAGATTAGATCTTAGGACATTTCTGTCCCTTAACGCTGCACTTGCCAGGAATTCACCCTCTCCTGGCCCAGATGCAGATGCAAGGATTATTTGGTTAAGCCTGGCAATCACTGAAGAGACCTTAAAAAACATGCGACATTGAGGGAGGGGTACGGCTTTCAAAACTGTTTATCTGTGGTCCTTATTAGGGCCATGAGGTTACCTATGTAAGGCATCGTTCAGTTTGTGTGCCTTGATCATGGCGCTGGAAGACTGAGGATAAGGACCAGAACATGGAAAATAGCCAAATTTCCGTTAGGGAGCAATGGAACTGAGAGGGAGATTCTGGAAGGAAAGTGCATCATGAACCTTTCGATTGTACAAAATCCACAATGTACAGCACCCATGGACCTGCCCTTTGTCACCTGTGGAAAGCAGTGATGCCCCTGGAAACCGATTCCTCTGGAAACTGTTGCGTCTTGAGTTGTTTCCAGAACGATATCGCCTCGGACAGCCGCGTTATTTTATCAGCATCGTGACTCACAGCTAAATCCATAATAAAGCAGGCTTCCCCAGCAGTAATTGATCGTTTTCGGGGCCCGCACTTTCCAACTTGACCGCGATCTGTTGAGCCGGGCCTCATCTGGCAACTTCTCTCGCAGCAACCTTTTTTCCGCCCGGATCGCGTGCCTACGCCAGCTTCATCGACATTTCAAGACCATCATCATCGACCATGAAGCAGCCAAGCGAGCTTCCCATCAAGAAAGATGGTGCCAAGGCGCATCTCGAGCGGGCCGTGAAGGGCCACGTCGTCGAGAGCGCCAACTACATCTTCACCACGCCCGCGCCCGCGCCCGTTGACCTCGTCTTTAACATCCAGGGTCGTGGAAAGAAAGTCCTCGTCTTTCAGCCCCCCGGTTTCGGTCTCGGCATGAACTATCTGGTCAGCGGATTTAAGCCGCTCGCCGACAAGGGACACGGCACGTTCGTCACAATCTGTCCGCGGGGCACCCCTCCATCCGTTGCGATCGCGGACCTTCCCTCGTCCCAGATGAGCACCGGGCACATGGCCGTTGACATTGAGGCTCTTCGACAGCATCTGGGCTTGCAGAAAATCACCCTGGTCAGCCACCTGACCGGCGGTGCCATCACTCTCTTCTACGCACAACAGTTCTACCGGCACGTGGAGAGGCTCGTATTCATCAGCCTTCAGTTCGGCAAGGCGGACCAAGACATGACCTTCCTTCTCGCCCTCATCAGACGTGCGAACCAGGAGCAAGACAACCCCAGACTCAAGGACTACGCGGCCGAGGTGAGGAGCTCACTTAAGTTTCGCGAAGACGGCGGGGTGGTTGATTTGGACGCCTTGTGGCCCTTCTTCCTCCACAAGCCGGCCAAGTTCCTCGACGCATTCACGGCTGCCCGGGGCAACGTGAACGAGACACTGCCCAGCATCATGTCCCGGCACGACGCGGACGATGACCAAGCGGAGAAGATCATGAATCAGATGTATTTGATGACACTGGGCTCAACGAGATGGATTTCGTTCAGTGGCAAAGACGGTAAGCCTTTTGGGCTGTCCTTCACCCCTTTTTCTCTGTTGTGTCTTGATTGAACTATCATCTAGATAGGAGACTGCTTTGAAGTGTGACGAACATGCACTAACATGGGAGGCGCGATTAGACTATAGAAGCAACCACGCACTCCAACAGCTCATCGCGCGTTGCGAAACTATGGAGCGGTGCGATGATTGCATCGAGCTCGAGGACTGCGCCATGATACCGTGGATAGAGCAAGAGAAGGAGTTTTTCCAGGTGTTTCGAAAGAGGGTGCTCATGTGATCGGGACAACGGAATTCTGCTTGCATGGCAATACTGAGGGTACGCTATGGAAGCAGACAGCATTTCTCAACATGATTACCGAGACTGGCAGCACTGGGTACCTCATGGCGCTACGGACGGAAGATGGAGGGAGAGCATCTCCATACATAGCATATGAATTGATTGTTCCGTCGCTACAGATGAAAAGCAGAGGAGCTTGGTTCCATGTTGTGATCCGCTCGGATCTTTGGATGGTGAGAAAATTATACTCTGCCCACCCTGTCTCTACTTCTCAGTTTGTCATTTCCGAATTGGTGCCTTGAAGTTACTAAATTACAAACACCTTGACCGTCTCTGTCACCTCCCGTGTTTCACATCCTTGCCGACACTATTCTAAGCACATATGATGCCACAGCGTGATGCGTTAGGGATTGCATGGCTTCATCCCGAGGTCGCCGCCATGTTTGGCAACAATTGGTAATGGGGCGAATATGAATCCTATATCGCCCGCCAAATTCTGTGAGGTGGGATTTGTAGTCGAAGTACCCTTTCAACTAATCCAGAAACGTAGAAGCCAACGCAAGACGAGGAAATTCCATAGATGCTGCTATGTCGTCCACCCCCGCACCGTAGGCGATCATCCGTTCCATCATGTCAACACAGTTGTTTTTGGCAGCTCATAACATATCAGCATCTGAGTAGTCGTCAATATTCGTTCGATAGTGGATGAAATCCGCGAACTCGCGACTTCAGAGTTGTGCCTCTATTGCTGGTGAGGACAAACGCGGCGATATGAAGCCGAATAGCTCGCACTTGAACACGACCAAGCGCGCAATACATTCGACCCAGTTCGGAGGTATTAATCTGAAAGTATGACATAATAGTTTAGTCACGAAATGACTGGATTGTGTAGTTTTCCAAGAGGTGAAAGTAGACCTTGATATTGTTGGGTAGATGGTGTGATTTTCGGATATGAACACAGCGGCTATTTAGACTTTTGGGAGACCGCCGAGCGATTTCAACACGCTGACTCCTCGTTTATCCCTGCCTCGACGTCTGAGAAATCAGGAACAGTCCTAGAGAGTTTAGCACGCGCCACCAGCTCAAATGTGGACCGTCCACAAGACACCACCCTGTCACCGATACCTACATGCCCAAACGCAACACATTTTCATCCTGACTGCATGTTCTTTCCCAAGCGAGCCTTTCCGTTGGATGCGCCTTCGATGAACGTGGAGCTCGGTGTTGGACGAAAGACGGGGCTGCTCCCAGAGCTGTGGCGCGCACGTGTCGTCGCTGCGCAGGTCATCATCGCCGCATTTCTCCTACCAGTTGTTGGTTGGATCCTCTTCCTTGCCTTGCTAATCTCTCAGACGTAGATGGTGATTCTCTGAAATTTCAAATATAGGATCGCTGGAACAGCTCAGGATTGTCCGAAGAAGGCAAAGTGCCGGCCTGGGGAGACATCTTTGTTGTCGCTTATTGCACCGCCCTGTTTCCGGTTGATGATACGCCCGGATTTGGACGCATTTTTTTAGGTGCTGCAGTAGAAGACAGATGATCAATCTGGTCAAGAAGAGTCCAATGACTGGCATCAGCAGAGGGTTTAGGGTTCCTGATCATTGGCATTCTGTCTCCTCAGAAGCAACATCGTATTTATATACCCAGATCAGACCTCTCTGCATGCACCACGCGGCAGCAGCATTTGTTTCCACTGATAACTGGTAATTTAAATATGTATGTATCCTGATTAGGAAAACATCGACCTCAACAATGATGAATGTCATTATTTGAGACCCAACAAGGAAGGCGACAGAGCAAGGTATGAGGTATTCGAGCACGTCAGAATCCAGAGATGACTGGTCGCCTACCGTTGCTTTTTTTCTTGGTTTATCGGCTAGGGGTCCCGAAAGAAGTCTTGTATTAACACATTCCTATATGCAAATACTTGCTTGAGAACAAGACTCTGACAATCTGGACTCAAGTTGCCATTGGACAATCTTCGACAAACCAGACACTCACTTTACCCTTTCCTTCGAGCCATCCACCATCTGTATGACGGATAAGCCGATCTCAAAACTACTGATAACATCGACGATGCCAGTCATAAGACATTAAACGGCCATGCAGGGTAGATTTCCTGCAACGGTGGATTCCAGGCTGAGGAGACGATATTCATAAAAAATAGTAGCTGATTTTGACGGTTGCTCGAGAGGTATACTAGCGCTGTGCTTCATATAAAACGTTATTGCTAGGAAGAAAGTAAAGAAAAAGCGGTCGTACCAAGACTGCCTAAGAGAATGACAAACACCATGCACCATTGCTATGATCATTGTATGCCACCAAGCGTCCTGTCTGCCATCTCGTTTGCCACCCTTTTCACTCCATCAACCACCTCAACCCCTCAACATCCCTGGTAGAGGAGCCAATCACTCCAGCCCTCTAAACCTCCTGTTAAACTCCTCCACCGCCACGCCCACCATTCGGTATATGAACGTGCGTCCACTCTCTTCACCAATAGGGATAAATGGCCCATTCGTCCCGCCGCGCAGCGTCAAACTCAACCCCGTGCGCTCCTTCGCAATAGTCTGCACATCCTTGAGTGGCACATCCCACTCCGTCGTCAGCCGCCGGCTCCTAATAAGTAAGATGCGAGCGTACGTCACCATCACCACCATGTCCTCACGCGGCAGCTCCAGGTGCGCAATGTACACATCGTCAAAGTATTTGCCATTGTCAACCTGCTTCAGCCAGGACTGGCCCAGGGCTTCGCGCTGGTTGTAGGGGCGCACGATGCCGTCCAAAGGAATGAAGCGTGTGATGCGCACGCGATCGAGTTCGGACCCGTCGAAGACCGTGGTGGTGTTACGGATGCCCTCGGTCACGTTGGAGGCGGCGTCGAGCACGCCGATGATAGGCTTCGTGCCTAGGCCGAGCATACCCTTGCCTACGCCCTTGAAGAAGCCCAATGCACCTTCTTGCTCTGCGCCCTCGAGGGGCTTGCGGACCACGCCACCTACACCAGATGCAACGGAGGTGATAAAGCTGTTCGCACCGGTCGTGAAGCCGTACAGAGCGTGCTTCGGTCTGTTCCTGGCTCGGGTGATGCGCCTTCGGTCCTGGAACTGTTTGTCGAGCGTCGCTGCAGCAAGACCCTTGGACATAGCACCGGTGAACTTGGAGAACGAATCAGTGACGCCAAAGACAGACTTTTTGAAGAAGGACGCTGCTCCGCGAGCAACACCCAGTCCAAGATCTTCAGGGCGATCGGACATGATAAGTCCTTGGTACGGCTCGTAGAAGACGTCTGCAATACCAGAGCTGATATTATTGAACAGTCCGACTGGATTACCCAGGAAGTCGGCCGACCCTAGGATCTTGTGGACCTGGTAGAGCGCCTCCTGACTATAGTGATTCGAGATATTCTGGACCAGGATTGGGATTGACACCCGCACATTGTCCAGCATTAGCGCATTCATCCGCAGAGGGGCGTCATTGACATTGCCCATGGCCATCGTCATGATGTTGAAGAAGAACATGAGCGGATTGCGCGACGACGTCTTGTCCTCGGCATTGATACGCTCCGTGCGGACGAAGGACAGATCAAGCTGCATGGGCTGAATATTCAGCAGCTCGAAGTAGATGTCCTGGCCAGCATGTTGGGTACTCGGCTCGGGGATGTCGAGGCTGTCATCGCAGAGCCTGCCTTCCTCCTCGGCGATGGTCCACGTAGCACCGGGGACCTTCGAGAAATCCAGCATGGCGAAGATGAAGTCCTCATCAAGGTCAACCGTCATCTGCTGGAGCAGCACGGTCGCGTACTTGATGTACAGGACACCATATGAATCATCTTTGACTCTCGTGACCATGGCGTGCAGCGACGGGTGTGCCTCGGTCTCCTGGGCTCGCTTCGGAACGACACTGGGATACAGTATCATCGGGAAGATTCCACCGTACAGCTGGTTGTCGATCTGGATCCACTTCACAGCCAGACTCACGGTCTGATACAGGGGAGACTCGCTGTACCGGAGCGTGAGGTCTCTGAAAGTGACGTACGCAAGCTCCTTGAGTTGAGTGTTGATGAGCGAGACACCAATACCGGCAAGCTTGAGCTGCGCACGGAAGGTAGTGCCAGTGTCTTGGTCCTTCGCCACAAAGCCCGATCCACTGCTAAGGTTTCCGCTGGATCCAGTGGCAAAGCCGGTCTTCTGGCGGTAGAGACTCTTGGACTGCTTGAAGTTGGACAAGATCAAAGTTTGCGTGGGACCATCCGCAGCGACGTTGATGTCGATGATCTTCTGGCCACCCGAGGTCGTGGACAGCCTCATGGGCACCAGGTTACCGATCTCAGCCAACTTCACATGCCGCTCCTTGCCGTGTGCAGCGATGACGATCTCGCGATGTTTCGCGGCTGGGAAGTCCCAAGCGTAAGGCATGATGCTTCGCGGTGGGAGGCGGTACCGAATGGGCCGCCAGCCCGAGCGGTCGACAGTCTCATCCTCATCGATGTTTGGATTGGCCTGGTAGAACGTGAACTCGCTGTCACTCTCATTACGCATCGAAAATGGCCACTGCTTGGTCTCCATGCCTAGCTTTAAGAAAATTGTCGCATCCTCCATCAGGATCTCCACGCGGACCAGTCGCTGTCGTTGACCCGCCTTGGCGATCTTGATGTGAGTAGTGCCCAGGTCAGAGATATTAAATGGGGAAGTCCACTGGTTGTTGACCCCTGGATAGCACAGACACAGCTGCTTGACGGCACTCTTCTGAAGGAAATGAAGCGGCTGCAATTGGCCCGCCGTAAGGGTCATGAGGTTGGACGAGCTGGGCTCTCGGATGTTGATTTCCTCCCCAATCTTATTCTGGACAATAAATCTCGGAGCCAGCGTCACGACCTTGGTCATCATATACTTACCCTCACCCGGCTCGACCGTGATGCCGATGTGGATCTCGGAGCTGCGGTTCGACGACTGCAGACTGACGTCCGCGGTGCTTCCAATGGCATCAAAACTCTGTGGCTTGCTCCACTCTGAGTCGCCGACCTTGAGCATGGCACGGTTGTGGTGGTCATCATTGCCGTAGGAGAACATAAGAGGTGCAACCTTGCGATCGCTCTCCCCTATGTCGACCAAGAGTTGGCCTGCCGCAGCCTTGGCTTGCTGCATGAATCCCTTGTGGCGGATCTGAAGGTCAAGACCGGTCTTGTTCAAGATGACGTACGGGCTGTACACCGTGACCTTGAAAGCACCTCCGCTATCTGGAATGCGGTGGTAGTGTAACTTTAGATTGAGCTGGAGGCCTTGATCATCCTGACACTTGAGCGTCGACTCTTTTTTGAAGTCATCAGAGCTGCCAGAGTTGATGATGGCAAACTCGCTGGCCTTGAAGACCTTATCTTGCATATCAACGCTGAGCAAGAGGAGATGCGACAGCTCCGTGACGTGGACCGGGCTGACACCACCCTTCCGGAGGAAATTCGAGAAGTCTTTCTTAGTGTTCTTGTCGTAAATACGGTATTTGAAGTCGTACGGCAGAAGATTCTCGAGTGTCACAGGTGCGGACAGCTTGATCTTCATGTTCGGGTAATTCCTAGGAAAGGTCAGCATCGTCTTCGTCCGATTAGACTGGCAGATAGGAACTCACTTCGTCAGCGGATTCCCCCGATCAAAGTTGGCGTTCATCTGGAAGTAGAAAGGCTCGCCCTGATCTCCCTTACACACCAAGGTGCGAGTGGGTCTCTTCAGCAGATCCCTCCACCACAAGGCCTCGCTTGACCAAGCATACCCAAAGCCGCTATCGGGGCGGACGAGCAGGTTCTTCTCAAAGACGGCACCGACAGGAGCTGGGCGAGCCTCTCCGGGCGCAATTTTCTCGATCTTCTGGAGTGTCTGCGTCGGAGCATCGTAGACTCCAAGCTCCACGGGTATCTGCGTCTGGTTCTCGACCAACAAAGGGCTGCGAAGCGTGACGCATTTGACATTGTCATTGCCCAGCTTCACATCGACCATGAGACGATGCGAGATATTGTCTTTCTTGGGCTTGAGCGAGTAGATGAACTCGCCCTCACGATTCAGGCGAATGTTCTTCAGCACGTCAAAACCACTGCCCTCGAGTTGAACGGCGACAGTAGTGCTGGCCATGCTGTCTGTCATTACATTCTCACGCATCTTTTCCCAGTGCTCGAAACTCCACGGCGCGTCTTGTCCATCCTCGAGGTGGACACTGATGTCTTCTTCGCTGGTAGGATTCTTGCTGCGTACATTGACGTCAAAACCCGTGTAGTTCCGGATTCGATAAGGAGACTCGATGCCTCTCGGCTTGCCCAGGATGTCCTGTTCTTGAGTCAGGAAAGCAAATGATTTGGACGCCAGCGCGATGGAGTTAGTTGTTATCGTGACATCAAATGTCTTGGGCGAGACTACGTCGACAGACAGCAAGCCCGTGTCCTGCTCCCTCGCAACGCCGACGCCGACTGACCACGGCTCAAGCAATGGTTCCCAAGCCGACTTGGAGAAGTTGTACACGTTAATGTACATCTCCACCGGGACCTCGGCCTTGAGATTCGATGACCAGTTCTCGGCGGTCGCAGTGAAGTCCTTGATGCTGAGATCCAGGATGGGCAACTCGTGCAAGTCGCCGATGACAACCAAGCGGATGCCATCGATGGTGGCGGTCAGCTCCTCCCGTCTCTTCGGCTTCTTAGCCAAGTCATGAGGCTGCCCTGAGGGGCCACCAATGCGAGAGATAGACTTCCCACCCCCTGTCGTCGTGGCCTTGCCGGACTTGGCCTTGCCTGCAACGGTTGATGCGCCCTTGCCACTGGCAGTCCGCTGCTTCAAGCCTCTCGCACCAAGTTCCTTAGCCTTCTGGTCGGCAGCACCAGGCTTCTTGGCTTTGTCATCGTCGTTTCCAGAGAGCTCTGACGCCTTGCTGATAATCTGGAGCGCCAGCAGAATATCTCTCAACGACACACGAAGGATAAGCGACTCAATGTCAATGTGAAGGTTTGTCAGCGACGGGTTCGAGCTGTCCATAGTCATCACGATTGAGAAGTCGTCAAGAATCCGCAGCCTCGAGTCCTCAAACCGGTCCATGCGGCACAAAAACATGCCAACCTCGGACACTTGGAATGTCAACGCATGCTGCTGCGACAGGAGCACTTGCTTAGTGCCCAAGACAATCGCCTCACTGCTTGCGCTGAGAGGGTTGGCGATGAGGATGACCTGAGCGTCGACAATATTAACCCGGAAGGCGATGCTCATCGAAGAACCCTCCTCACTCTTCTGATCCTTAGACGTCGATGTGCGGCTGAGGGACGATCTCGGTGACTGCTGCTCGGATTGGCGCCGCGCGATGCTGACTTGCATGCTGTCTGCATCGCTCTCCTCAGGCGAGTCAAACTCGTCTTCCTCGATGGGAATGGGCTCATCAACCTGAAGGCCAGTCATGATGAAAGTCTGCAGTGCAAAAAGGTAGTCCAAGGCAAAGATGATCCTCGGCGAGTCGATAGCCACCATAGCGATCAGGTTGCGCTCCTTGCCACCCGATATGGTCACACTGGCCATAAACTGCTGGACACTCTTATTGCCGCTCGTCATGATGCGACGGAACTTATTCGTGTCGCGGGTACGAGAGTCGTAGATCGTGAAGCTCTGGATGACGAACTCTGCCTCCAAGCTTCCATTGGCCTGCATCCGGGTTTTAAGCCTACTATCATCCAAACTGAACCTGCCCAAGCTGGCTTCCTTTACGTTACCAACAGGTCGGCCTTCGTGGGCATTAATCAACTCCAGGCCAATGGTGCGCACACGGAAGACGAGATCAAGCTTCGTCCAGGTGTCCCGATGGCTGCCCAGCTCTGGGGCCATGTCGATGGTGTCATCTTCGCTTGGCTGTTCGGCTCTAGGCATGGTCTGAGCACGACGGAGGGTGCTATCGTCGACGGCTTGCTCCGCCTCCTCGTTCTGCGCTTCTGCGTCGGCAGAGAATGCAGCCGGCACTGACCGAGAAATCGCAAGCAGGGCCTTCAGCTGGTACTGTGTGATCTTGACGTTGAAGTCCGTCATGTGACCTTCAATTTCCAGTTCAGGCCGCTTGGCTCCTGTCTTATGCTCCGCATAGATGATGTTGAATCCGAGGTCAACGTGATCAATTAGCTCGAGCTCCTCGGACTGCTCGTCGGCGTAATGGAACAGTGTCGTGAGCCGGATGTTACGGATGCCGGCAGCCATCTTCATGGCAATCTCAGAGTTGTCGGAGTCATCCAACGGGTCAAATTTGTTCTGCGCATAGATCTCACCTAGATATGCCGTGATAAGATCTCGCTTGGGCTGACCCGGGGTCATAACACCCGGGAAGACCACGATGGGCGTGTTAATGACGACATCCAGCTTGATGCGACTGGTACTCTGCTGCAATTGCTGCGCTTGGCTGGCCGCGGCCTGGCGCGCAGCATTGTAGATAGCCTGCATCTTGCCAAACTTCACTAAGAAATCGATGATTTTGCGGAAGGGCTCCTCCAGGAAATTGACTTTAATGGACCCAGCACGCAGATATATGGACGAGTCGTATCCGGGGTAGGACTTCTCGTTGTTTGCATCGAAGGTCTCGTACCTGAAGTCCGCAAGGTCATCACCCTGTATAGCGATCAGTTTGCGGATGGATGAGTCCTCAGACACGCCGAGATTCACATCATCGACAAGGCTGAGGTCCCCAAGCTTCGTATTGACCCGCATGGTGTTGCCCAAGATAAAGACACCGACATCCGCTTGATTGAACGAAAGGGTGGCCAGCCGTATGCCATCGTTATTGAGAACGAGCTGGATACTTTTCAGATCGACCTTGACTCTGATGGCACCGGCGGCGCTCTGCTGTGTCTCTGGTGGTGGTTCTACCTCGAAGTCGAGCTCCGAGCCGTCATCGGTGATCGCCTTCTGCGAAGGCTGGTTGCTGTCACCAGGATTTGTGAAAGTCACCAAGATGAAGTCCAACAGTGTGAGCAGGGTTTTGCGAGTCACGATGAGGTTGATGGTGGTGATGGCCACGTTGACGTTGGTCTCAACTCCTTCGTACACCGACATAAACTCAGGAGACTCTTTCTTGACACGAACGACATTGACCTTGACAAGAGCTCGGTGTGCCTTCTTGTCTTCCACGTCACCTGATGAGATGATGGACTTGAACTCTGCGGGAGGATTGCTGACATAGTCATCAACGGTGACCGAGCCGAGCGACACATCAGCGACCATGTCGAACGGCCTCAAAAAGTAATTCACCTCGAAAGTCTGGGCGACCAGCTCGACCAGCAGGGCGTCCGGCCTCACGCCATCCGGGTCGCTCTTGTACAAGGAACCACGCAGCTTGTCCACGGTGAACTTCAACTCGAAGGTCTTTTGTTTCAGTTTCAACTGGACACTGCCATGACCGTCATTGGCATCTTCAAAATCCTCTTCGTCCTCGTCAATGTCATCCAGGACGATAGCCTGCTCCTTGGTCGCGATGAAGGGAAGCAGCTGCGAAGAGCGTCGCCGATTGTCCGAAGATCGCCTGCGCTGTCGTTTGGGGCTCGACAGGGACCGGCTGGATCGATTCGAGCGCGATGATGCATTACTTGCGAGACGTGGTCGCGCAGGCTGTGGTGTCTCCCCGTCGGCGTCTCCGCCGAATTTGGGTATGGCAACATCGATAAGCTTCATCAAACTTTTGTACTTCGTATCGGACGCGGTGACATGCAACAAAGGAAGGTGACCGGAGACTCTGAGCTTGGCCAAGTTTGGAGCCTTCGGCAGGATCGAAAGCTGTACCAGAAAGTCGATATTGATCTCTTCGACGACATGCATCTTCAGGTCTCCGTTCTTCTGAACTAGTTGGGATTTCGTCTCCTCGATCGATGGGCCGATGAGAAGTTGTGTCGAGGTAAGCTTCACGATGAACTTGTCATACATGAGAGTTTCGAGCCGTTTAAAGTCGTCCGCCGTAAAATTCTGGTTCTGTTTCGACTGCACCTCCTTCATGGTCTCCTTATCCACGAGCTCGGAGTTGACACTGATATGGCCAGCATCGAGAATCATGCACGTCGACTTGCGAGTCGTGATGCTCTCTGGAATAATGATCAGGGGTGCTTGCAGGTCCAACATCGCATTGATGGTCTTGTGCTCTTCCAGAGCGAACTCCAGACCTGCTCTTGTCTGCTGTCGCAAGTCCTCCACAGTAGCACCTGCTGTCTCCATGAGGGCACTGATGGACTCCATATGACGCTCCGGCGGCCGGAAGAAGTCGACGACCCCAACCACGACATTCGGATTCCATATGATCTCCAACGGCTTCAACTTGGTCTTGACGGCAAAATCGCCTTGCCCATCCAGCGGGTTCTGCTCGAGCTGCAGCTGGAAGAAAGCCTCATCATCAGCACTCTCCAGCTCCATAATGGAGAGTCGCTTGGTCTTCTTCATTTCAGGTGCATCTTTGACGCGCACAATCTCGGGAAACTGGCTGTTGGGCGTAGTACCGTCGTTCACGCGAAGACCGCCAAGGCTGACATCGGTGAGGAACGAATCTGGCCTTATCAGAGCCTTGGCCTTGAAAACGTCAAAGTGCAAGCTCAGAACATCCTTCATACGACCGTGAGGGTTCTGCTTCAAGGTGAAACTTCCGGTGCTAAGAGAGGTCTCGACCTGGAACTTGACGCTGTCTCTGGGTGTCTCGACGGCATCGGCCAAGGCAGCTTTCTCGTCGAAATCGATGGCCTCGTACAGCTCTTGCCGCTGCTCCTCTGTGATCTGGGTGTTCTCGTCCGAGTTTGCGGTCTGTTCCGGCGGTTTCGAGCCCCATATCCAGGACACCCACCCCTGCTGCTGTTGCTCTTGCTTGGGCGGTTGGTTCTTCAAGGCTGCAGCATTCTCCTTGCTGAGCTGGTTACGACCCAAAGATCTCCAGAAACGAAGATCCTCGTAATCTAGTTTCAACTCAAGCTTATGGAGGTCCTCGCTCTCCTCGGCCGACAGCTGCTGGTTCTGCTTCTTCTTCTTGAACAGCTCAATGTACCGGAGACGATCATCACGCCGCTCGCGGAAGTAGTCCCACGACCATCGGCGATTTCGATCGTGAATCTTGCTGAGTACGGCATCTCCGGCGAATTTGAGCCATGCCCGTGGGTCCTCCTTCGGCGTGACGCCTTTGGGTTGATACTTCTTGAATTCCTGGTGTCGAAGGAAGTAGTGGAAGAGGTCGACCAGCATCAGAGCATCTCGGTATTGGTGATCGTCTAGTACAACACCGATCTCATCAAATAGCAAATTCGCCTTCCACTTGGGGGCGCGGACATCCCCCGACTTGTCCATCTCGATCTTGGCCTGCCCACTAACCGGCTTCAAAATGAACTGATGGTCGACACCGACATTCTCGTCGGTCTTGCCGATCATGGCCTTGAACGTCTTGATCATCTCGTCGTGCTCCAAGGGCGGTTCTTCCGAGGCATCGGTCTCCCTGCCTGTGCCGTAGAGTTTGGTGTCGGTATTCCAGTACACTGACAACGCGCCCAGAGTAGCCAGCTTGTGTGTGGTCTTGGTGGAGTCCTGGATGAAGGTCGGCTTCCACTCGCCATCGGTGCTGATGGCGCTGAATTCCTCGAGGGTGACACCCAGAGCGAAGGGGTGGCCGGGAGCCGATATCGAATCCTCATACCGAACATGGATATTCTTGACCGTGACCTGCAAGTTGTCGACGATCTTGGTGACCAGACTCTCGGTGAAGCTCTGGCTCCTCTTCTGCTCTTCCTGTGACAGACCCTCCTGCGAGCGTTCCTTCAGCAGCTCGGCCGAGTCGAGCTTCTCCATCTTGATCCTGTGCTTCCGGCGCTCCTCCTCTTCTTCGTTGTACGCAGCCTCCTCCTTCGGGCTTGCCAGCAGGAAGACATTCTCGATGAAGACCTTGACGGGGGCACCGCGGAGGTTGGACCAAGGGATGATCAGGGTCAGCTCGCCGAGATGGCCCTCAATGACGTTGATGGGCAGCTTCAGCTGGTCGAGGGCTTCTTTCCGCAGTTCGAGGTCGCGCAGCTTGACGTCTCCGGACCAGATACCGACTTTGAGCTGTGCGGGGTCGAAGTTCTTCACGTACATGCCCAGGAAGCGGTTAAGCAGGCCTGCAACGAGCCCCTCAAGCATGATGGGTGGTGTGGTGGCCGGTTACCCTGGCCTGGGAGGAAGGTTGGTCGTATGTTAGGGTGGAGAGCGCATGGGATTCGACGGGTGAGATTCGAGGGTTCGAAGATTCGAGTACCAACCAAGGGGCGTGTGTAGGTGACACTGCGGCAAGCAATGTTGGTGGACTGAGAATGTTGGAAAGGTTCAGTTGTAGAAGACAGAAGGTAGTGGACAACGAATGTTGTCATGCGCGAGAGAAGAGGACTCCTCTTCCTGTTGGTTGCAATGGTTTATCAGCCAAGCTCCAAAAATGGAGCAATCATACTCCAGCAAGCTGCCAACCACCTTAGGTTGAAAATCACCATCCAACAGTGACCAAAGGGAACGTAGGATAGTGGGCAGGCTTACTCCGTACTGCAGATGCAAAAAGAAAAGTGGATCTGAAGAGCTTCAACGCATGCACAGCTTCTTGCAGGTTTTGGAGTCAGAATAAAGATCTCCAAACTCAGTGACCAGGCACGATCCCAAGGAAGTTGTGCACAAGAAAATGCAATCAAGGAAAGGGAATGGAAGCGTTGTAGGCTGTACACAAGAGACTTGAACGACGTCACGCGTCAGTTCCGGTCAAAGCTGACCTGTGGCGCAGATGACGATATTCGGCGCTCCATGTGGCACAAGCAGGAAAGCAGGGAAGGTGCCTACTATGTGAAGTGACTGGCTCCTGCCCAGGATGTCAGACCCACTCTGGTGGAAGCACAAGCCACAGTTCAACAGGGATCCGTGGTCTTGCTGTCGGGGAATTTGGATTGTTTTTATTAGACTGCAGGGACAGCTGATGCGAGATGCATTTTCATGGTATGTATTAGGTACCTGGTAGGTAGGACAGCAAACAAAATTCGACAGTGAGGTTTGATGGCCTCAGAAGCCCCCTCCACCACCACCCATTCCACCACCCATTCCTCCCATTCCACCATCAAAACCCCCCATACCCATGCCCATACCTCCCATACCACCTCCGCTCATCATGTCCCCAATCAAGACCCCTCCAAGCAAGCCTCCACCAATGCCGAGGCCGAGAGGCATTCCATAGCCACCACCGTAACCATATCCACCAGGACGGCGATATGGCCCGCTCGGCCTCATGTAGCGGGCATTGGGTGCGCTATAGATCCCCGACGAATATGGGCTGTACATGCTGCGCCCGCTATGCCGACCACCATATCCGGAGCTGTACCCATCGTCATACTGCGCAGGCGGCTGGATATACACATCCTTACCCTCCCTGTCCTTGCCAATGAGCTGTGGCTGACCAGTCTCTACAGCCTTCACCATAGCTTTGCGAATCGCAAGATGGCGCTGATATGCTTGCTGCTCTGCCTCTGCACGCTTCTGCCGTTCCTTCTCCCGATGCTCGTGCGTCGTACCCGTCATCTTGTCCTTGATCTTACGACCAAGACTGAGCTTCTGCGGGCGGGGAGGTAAGCTGCCACCTTGCGTGCCGGTCTCGTGGTGCTCGCGTCCATCCTCCTCATCTGTGTGCTCTGCCATGATATCCGCTTGGCTGGGGTGTCGGTGGAACATCGTGGGCTCTCCCTCTATACGCTCCCTCTCTGCGTGCGGAAGGGAGGATAGGTATTGTTCGTCATCATAGGGATGGGTCCAAATGCTGCGGGGTGGCTCCTTGGTGGTGTCCACAAAGAACTGGTGCGTGGTGTCGCGATCGAAGGTCCTTACCCAGCCCTGAGGCAAGGGGCGGGTCTCATCTTCCATGGACCGTCGGCGGTCAGGTGGAATTCCATTGCGGTCTGGGAGGTTCACTTGTGGCTGGCTTGAGGCTTCATTGCTGGTGTTAGCAGCAGCTGCTGGAGACGAGGAGCTTGTTGCTGCCGCGGGCGCATAGGGTGGTGGCGGCTCATCTGGGATCTCGTCGCGTGCCATCATGAATGACCTGGTGAGAACTTTTGAGTGTTGTTGTGGATGTACTTGAATATGATAGGGAAGTGTTACTAAGCTTGAAGGTCTCTTGGCCGTTGGATGTATTTGGATTTGAGAATAGAGCAGAACTCAAATGGTATGAAGTGTTGATGAAGGTGATTCCTTGTGCGACCCAAGCAAGCAAGAAACGCCACGCTCAAAGTAGGAGTGACGCAATGTCCCAACTCGTCATCCGCCGCTACTGTCCGGAGCAAACCAACCAACCCTAAATTGGACAGGATGGATGAGGGTTAGGTGATACCACCAGTGTAAAAGTCCAGAGAGATCAAGCTCCGGTCAAACTGATCAAAAAGAATGCATCTATTCTTGTGAAAACGCCCCCCCCCCCCTACTGCGCTGAAGGCCCAAAGGAGATGATGTTATAGACCAGAGATTGAGTTCTGAGGCAGAAATCAGCCTCGTGAACCGGCTGAAGACACCCCTAAATAACAATACTTCGTCTAGCTGCGCTGATGAGATCCTGAGGATTGTCTTGATTCTAAGGATTACATCCCACGCCAGTCCTACAGTCTTACCCCTTAATAAGTGCTAGGGTCTACAACTCCTTTCCAATCAATCTAGCTTGTAAACAAAAACTTTATTCCCAATCTACAACTTAATATGTGGTCTTTGTAATTACTGTGATTACTTGATAGGGCAAAACATACCCAATAATATCTTATTATATGAAAACAGGGATCTGATAAGTTATAGACCTGGCCCAGAGTATAGGCAAAAGGCACCTGTAGTTCAAATCAGGTTATTCTTTATGCTACAGGCATTCTGGTGACTATCCCGTAATCGAAGAGCCCTTTGAGTATATGCAATACCCAGGCTATAGGTTAGTCTCTTGACATGCTCATACTAAATACGCCCAATATCACTTACCATCCCAGACCACTCCTTGTTCCATTCATATTGACAGAGATTAATATCAGGTGCCTAGATATATCACTACTAGTGCATAGTTTGTCTTACCTAAACAATCATATAATAACTTATTAGCAACCTTTGAGATGAACTGTACAAGGGCATAAACAGGCAACGAATAGCTGATAGACAGCGAAGTAAGGAAGTTATATAGCGCTGAAAAGAGTATATTAAAGCGTGAATAAAAGAGACACTAATAGAGAGCATTATTATTGTTAAGTTATTAATATAGCTATAAAAGCTGTAACAGTTTACTTTATGCAATAGAGGATGCTTAAAAGCCTACTACGTAAGATTACATAGTGCTGTTAATAGTAAGAGAGAAAAACCATTGTTCTTAGTAATAAGAAGAGCGAAATAATAGCCCTTGGAATAGAATCTATAAGACCTGCCTTAGACTTGCAAACCTTGCTCCAGATAGAATTATAACATCGTCCTAGGTATTGCCACCACCTTAACTAATACTGGAGACTAACAGAGCATCTCGAAAGCTATTAATACCCATGATCTTAACGGTTATGCTATTGCAGAAGACAAGAGGTAAGGACTGAAAGACTTTGGTGACAGCATGCAGTATAGTATATGCTCCACAAGCTCCTGTCAGAGCAGCCTGTTCGTATCTATCTCTTCCGTACTATAGGGATGAAGAGCACGAAAATCCTATTCAATGCTGGTGATAGCGAGATGACCGAGTTGGTCGAGGTCTTTGAGGAGGCTGACCCTGGTCTGCACTTCAAAGGAGGCCAACAGCCTTCTGGATCAGCCTTGTGGATTCTGGATGGTTAGGTGCGTGGAGGGGCACCTGAGTCCTGACACTTATTAACAGGGGTCGGGCGGTCCTTTTTCTGTCCGTCTACATTTGAATCTGGATGAACACTACCTGGTGAAGGCCGGACAGACAAATATCTCCGGAATAAATTATTCTTGGTTTTTCGGTCTCTTCTGAAACACAGAATGTCTCCAGAAACTTGCTGGGACTTCAGGACAGTTGTGAAGACGACTCCACTTTGATGAAGCCTTCACCAGCTTCAGAATCCATCCAGGATCAACGGATCGCCATGCCAAGGCGAGATCGGAGGTACATACGTAGTTACCTACCTAGGTATGTCTAGTGTAGAGGGATTCGAGCCGCTGCACAATGACGCAAGTTAAGCTCCTGGTCGAGCCTGACGTCACAGGCGTGCAACGACCTCTGGAGCTACCCTGGACCGCATAGCACAAGAGCAACAACTACAAGTTTTGGGAGCGATCCAAGATAATAATGAGAGTTCTCGGCCTGCATTGTTCAAGTGCCTGGAGATATCTCAGTTTGGAGGAAATCATACAGGGCTACTGACCTCGGTTTTCTCAACGCGCCTCCCCAACTATCAGCGATACCCGAATCTACGAAGTTTAACTACAGAGATCGACCCGCACGATGCTTCGAAGCACTAAACCGCTGCTGGCAGTCTCGGCGCGAGGCCTTGCTCGACCTGCCGCGTCAATTGGTCCCTTAGCAAGCTCACAGACCCGAAGATCAGCCTCGGGCGCAACATGGCGCTCCCGGGTGCCCAGAATAACATCCTCGAAACAGCTGATGCCACACATACAACGAGCACGGTATGCCTCGGAGAATAAACGGGACCTAAAGTTTGAGAATGAAGTCGCAAAGAAGAAGCTTGAGGCAGACCCGGAGCATGTTGACAGCGAATCGAGTGTCCGACACCTCGAGGGTCCTGGCGAGAGGCCATTGGAAGGCTCTACAACCGACGGGCTGAAGCAAGATTTGGTAAGATTCCAGCGATGTGATCGGCTAACGTCGAAGATGTACTGAAATTGTTCGGCCCAGAGCCGCCTTGGAGAGACTCTCGCACTGAGGAGTGTTCCACCGCTGTCCTACCAGCTCGGCCTCTCTGGCACGATACCCTACCTCGCGACCTCGCTTGCGACGGTATATCTCAGTTGGGATATGAACACACAATGGCCTTCTCAGTCACAGTTTCTCAACCACATAATGATCAGCCACGAGCAGGCGGAACACTACCTTCAATTACTTGAGCCCATCCAGGTTGGCTACGGTGCGATCATTATCTCCTTCCTGGGTGCCATTCACTGGGTAAAGAGCCACTGACCCCCTTTTTTACGAACGTAAGACATTCCTGACAGACCAATTGTAGGGCCTCGAATACGCAGAGAAGCACCCCGACGCTGCCCGCGCCAGATTCCGCTACGGCCTCGGCGTGATAGCCCCCGTCCTTGCCTGGCCCACCATGCTTCTGCCCGTGCAGTTCGCCCTGACCGCACAATTCCTCGCCTTCACACTCATGTACTTTGCCGACGCGCGCGCCACGACTCGAGGCTGGGCGCCCGAGTGGTACGGCACCTACCGGTTCGTGCTGACGTTCATCGTCGGATCGGCGCTCCTTATTAGCCTTATCGGTCGGGAGAAGGTCGGCGCGGACAAGCCCCGGCTTGAGGGGCTGAGGGAGAAGTTCCATAAAGAGGAAAAGGATACGCTGGCACAGCACGAGTGGGAAAAGATGGAGGAAAAGGAGAGGGAGAAGAACCGAAAGATCAAGGCAGCCGAGGAAAAGAAGAAGCAGGCTGAGGAGGAGATACAGAAGGCCGAGGAGAGCAAGAAGGCCGCAGAAGGGGATAAGAAATCCGCAGAGAAGGGTGGCTCTAAGAAGGGAAAGAAGAATGAGGGCAAAGGGTCCAAGGCCGATGATAAGAAGGAGTCTGGGGAAGAAGGCAATGCTAAATCAAAGGACGAAGAGAAAGAGGGATCTGAAGGCGATGGTAAAGATGGGGGCGAGGAACAGCCCAAGGATGAGGGTAAGGACGACAAGGCTGGTGGTAAGGAGGTAGACGATGGCGACGGCAAGAAGGGCGAGAAGGACGAGTAATTTTGAATCTCATCGGGGCTGCCCGTTTACGTGTCATAATAATAATGGACATATCAAGGAACGTTGTTACTGCAGGAGTACTAAACCGCAAGTAGTTCCCGACCATTCACGGACAAGTAGGTACATAGTGGACTAGGGACCAAAGTAGGTACCCAAGGGACTCGGACTTGGACTAGGGACCAAAGTAGGTACCCAAGGGACTCGGACTCGGACACGGCCAATGCTCTTATTCTTGTCATTCTACTACCTCCAATTTCTTAGACTCTCTCATGTACACCGCCAACTTTCATCACAGCTCAAAAAACAGTTGCCCGTAGAATGTATCCTTGCCCTTCTCGGGATGTGGAACGGGAGCAAGCGAAGAGGCATCGGAGTTAAAAGGCCCTTGAAGCCGGGTCACTTCCAACCTGTGACTGTCATGCGATGCTTTTGCTCGTGTAGACCCAGAGGGTCTACTGGAAGGTGGCTGGGGCAGAATGTTTACACAGGGTCTGTGTCTGGGGGCTGATGAGTTACGATGTCTGCTGATGTCAAGGCGTCTGGACTTTCTGCCGGTCCTCTCGTGCCACCTGCACCTCACTAGAGTTGAAGTGGTCGGTCATATTTGTCTTTCGTCGCCCTGGATGATGATGCCCTTTCATGGTCCATCCGGGAGAGACATTGCAGTGACCACTACCTTAGAGAAGTTCCGGATGCTAGACAGTAGGTAATGTCGGGTCGGCATATCCGGCTGAAGATCTGCTCTTTTGTGTAAAGAATTGTCGCATCGTTCCTTTGGATTTATGAGAAGATGATATTGCAAGACTTGCCGGTATTGGGTTAATACGTTCGCACGCCCGTATGCAGTACCGTACGAGATACGTCTGGTCGTCGCAGACTCGTCAAACCGTTATGCCAGTTGGTGACCCTTGCGCTTTTGTATGACCAGAAGTATTAGTGTCTCGAACCTTTACGTGCACGTATGGTATGTGCAGGTGTATATACCATCCTCTGGAGCAGCGTGGTCTCGTCTCTGCCAGTGAGGGCTGGATGAAGCAGCAAAGTCGGGTAAGAAATGGCCATCCTTGCCAAGACTGATTTGCATGAGTTTGCATGGGCATTTCTTGGTTGTGGAAAAATAGACATGCAGGGGTGCCAGAACAGACTTTCTTGGAAACAGGGAGAAGAAATGATCACAGAATCCAACAGGGCGATCGAAAGCTCACGATGGCGTGGAATGTCATTGGGGCCAAAACCGCCTTATTCAAGTAGAAGATTGCATGTATCAAAGCCAAAGAGAACATGCTCTCCTTGCTCATATTTTGTTGTGAGTCTCCTCTCCACAATTTCCTGGCTCACCACGGCCAACTTACTGCCGGTACTCACTCTCCTTTCCTCCTTGATTCCTGGATTCATGTTTCTCAACCTCTTCGTCTCTAGACCCATGTCCCACAACACCGTTGTGAATACCCCCCTGTCCAAGCCCGGACTCACTCACACCGGAGAGGGTGTTCTTAACATGCCCTTTCTGGTAGTTGGACTGACGCTCATGAGCACTCGCACTTCCCACGCCACGAGTGTCATCTGATCCGGTGCCGAAAATGCTGTTATAAATTCCACCGCCTAACTCGGCCAATGCAGAGGGCTTCTTCCGGGTTTCTTGCGTCTGTTCGTGGGCGGTGTCCAAGGTAGGGTCCGATGGTCCCGACGTTTTGTGCGAGACACCACTGGGCTCCGTGGATGCTGCTGATGTGGCGGGAATCCCTTCCGTCTGTTGGCGAGCTGCGTGAAGGACAGGATCGGGGTGAGCCCCAAGACTATCCCCAGTGCCAACGGCCGACCTGATCGGTTCCCCGGTCCGAGTATCGTTTTCTTCCACTTGCCGAGGCGCGGCTGCCAAGCTGCTGTCTTCCAAGCCAGACGAGCCCGTCTTCTTGACCCCTGTTGCAATGGTTTCCGCAGGGACCGTCTGTGAATCTTCTCCATCTGCCTGCGTTTGGAGTGAAGAGGTGTGACGACTACTGGGATCGGTACCTTCATTACCCAAATGCACGGGTCGGACTTCCACGGTTGAAGATCCAGCTTCGCGATTCACCTTGTTGACTCCATAGCCAAGATTCCCGCTATCGACCCCAGGGCTGCTACCCTCGTTGTCGAGATGTTGCGGATTGATATCTGCTATTGATGACCCCGCTTGACGGTTGACGTTGTTGGTTCCATTTCCAGGTCTCTCGTTGGTCGAAGGAATGTCACCTTCGTACCAGTTGTCAAAGTTCTGTGCGTCGACGTTGTCGGTTGGCGGGACGCCTCCGGCATGATTTGACTGGAAACTGGCGTCATTCAATCTATGATCCATGATACGCTCGGCTGTCTCTTTGGTAGAAGCGGCATCGTGGAGCTCAGGAGCAGTGTCTCCTGACCTCGTCCGAGTCGCAAGGTTGGGCAGCTCGGTACTTTCGCGGGTGTATTCGGCATCATCCCTAGCAGCGCCTTGACTGTGAAGGGATGAGTGATGCCCATCCGGTGTGTCTCGTGCCTGGAGCTGTGGAGACCACTCATCTGCAGCACCGAGTCCTTGGGCTGCATGGTCGAGTTTGTCTCCCCCAAAGCCCGAGAACGCTTGGGTAGGAGCCTTGTCTGCCGAATTCGACTGTAAGGTTCCAGCTGGTGTGCCATCCACCTTGTCTTTGGCTTCGGAGTGGTTGTCGGCCGCATTCGCCTCAGAGCGAGAGGCACGGTCAACGTCTATGCCGGAGCCTCGCTTGTTTTGTTGTGTGGCTGATTCTGTGTCGAGTTCCTGCTCGTCATCCGAATCAGGAAAAGCCCCTGGAATGCTGCTTTCACGCTTAGCGCCAGCGGTGCCCTGGACTGCCTGGGGCTTGTTGGGGGTTGGAGCGACATTGTTCGCTACTTTCGTTAGTTGATCCATGATTTGTTGCTGTGCTTGATCGTGACAAGATGTTGTTGCGTGGAATACTTCCAATGGGTTGTTGCGGCACTGGAAGGGGACCGCAGAGGGTATTATACTACTTCCTCACTGGCACCGAAGGAATGCCCCCAAGAATGCGCTTGAACAAGCTTGGAAGCTTGGAACTACCTAGACGCTGAGACCGGAGGACAAGTACCACAACACTTGTCATAGTGCGTCACCGCTGGGAAGTTACAAGGCTTTTGATATCGTTTCCCAGTATTTCCAACTAGAATCCTGACGATCGGTGCTTCGATGCGGTAATGTTAAACATGATATCATCTATTACGGTGAGTGGGTCGCATGACGACAGGCGGGACGATGACAGTCTGCAAGGCAAGGCCTAGAGCAACGCCACATGGGACGGGGATCCCTACGGAGTGTATACATACTGGCATTTAATGGGGAGGATACCGGTCGAAATCCTTCGATCCAATCTTATTAGAAAACATCTTGTCCCTCTTTTTTTCAAACGTAGTGGCTTCATTTGCGTTCTCATTCCTTTCTTCCCTTGGGTTCAGGCTAAGTTGCATGTGCACGGGGATGAACTCGCCTGTCTCGGACGCGTCATGGCACACGTGAAAAGCGTAAATGGCGACATGACAGCACCCGTGGACGTCGGAACGATGTCGGTTGTTTTCAGCACAATACACCGGCTACGAGATCCAGGTTGGAAGTTGAACCACTGAAACCCGAACGTAATAGGGTTGTCACATAGTGACGGTGACAGGTTGAATGCGACTTCCAGCAGCAATACCTCGAATAACTTAAGCGCCGCATTTATGCTAGAGCATAATCAGCCTGCCATGGCACCGACGGCAGGGACGACGACTTTGTCTGTTGTATGTCTCGAACGTGCGGGCCACACCACCTGCAAGCACCTCTGGCAACATGGTGACCATTTGAGAAGCGAGTTCAGGTGACCGAGACCATCTCCACATGTGGTTTGGAAGCAGGATATGCTCTATGCTTACTGCACAATCCACAACGTTTGAGACTTGATGGCATGGGGGCGCGGATGCATTTGTATCCTTCTTCCGCCCCTTTCCAGGAGACTCAAAACATGAGGCGGGCGGATGCCACTGCACACTGCCCCTTCAAAAAATGCAGGTTCTACGAGAGATGGTCGAGGCTTTGCAAACCGGCATGAATGTGCTGCGAAGGCCAGGGATTAACTACGCGATACGGGGAACGGAGTAGAGGGAGGGGTCAAACACGAAAAGAATATAACCCAGTGGTATACGGAAACTTGGAAGCGTTTCTTCGCGTCGTTTCATTGCTGCATGCTTCCAGTTCACAAATACCTCTTTCCACATCCTGCATGTCTGAACATCAGCAATGTTCAGAGACTGTGGTGGCCTTGCCTCCCACTCGATACCGCAGCAGGTACTGGAAACCGGGCATATCCACCTCGCGAGTTTTCGCATCGTCTCAAAGGACTTCGCGATGTTTCCGACCCTAAGGCGATATGCAGGTCACGAACGAACCGCGTTCTTGGGCGCAGGGCTGCAGTATCCACCCAGGCTGTCGCGGACCCACTCAGGGGTGTCACTTGCGGCTGATGTGCGACGGCGCTCGTTGCAGAAGATCCTCGCAGGGATTCAACTCGTTCGATCCATCTCAGCTCGGCGCGAACTGTTGTTGATAATTTTATGTTAGCATTGTCATGATATATACATATTCCGTGGTCGAAAATGGGCTGACTCCTCTGGGCAAACCATAGTGTTTCTTGTTCTTCTAATCTTCTCTTCTGTTCGGTTCAGCTTTACCAGCAGGTCTGTTATTGTGTTTTTTTAAAGCAATTTACTTTTGATTCTACTTTCTCGTTACTTTCTTTCCATCCTCTTGCAGCAACTCAGTATGCGTTCTGTGACTCGAACTCTCGCCATTGGCGCCGCCATGCTAGCCATGGTCCACGGCCAAGCAGTCATTATCAAGGCCGTGGGCGATTCTGGAACCAGTACAGGCCTGAAAGGTATGGTTATTGTCCATTTCAAGTCATTTACGGAGGTTCATCCGTACTTACACACCACAGTGGATGCAAGCAACCCGGACGACGCAAACTTCATCTCAGATGCTGAGATCACCGCAAACGTGGTCAACGAGTGCGGTCGTACCCTGGCGGGTGGCAACATCGACATTGGCGAGAACACAGAGAACGCCTTGGCCGCCGGCGATGTCACCCAGGTCACGAAGGGGGGTAGTGTGAAGATCACGATGAATCAAGTCAACGCAAATGGCACAGGCCCGTTTACTTGTGACATGGATCAGACTGGCAATTCGCTTGCCACTGGACAGACAGTGTTGGATGTTCAGGAGAAGGATTCGAACAAGCGGGCAAACGGACAAACAACCTTGACCGTAACCATGCCGGCGGACATGGCCTGTACAGGATGTAAGTGGCAATGATCATGAGCACTTCCCTGGAAGTCTGGTCCATCATCTGACTGTATGCAGCATCGCAAGGCAACGTCTGCACCATCCGCTGCCGAAACGCCCAGGATTTCGGAGGATGCATTGCCGTACAGCAGACGGACATCACCCCTCTCGCAGGAGACAACCCCCCTTCCAACATCACTGTGGCCGCAACCAAGGCCGCGATTGAAGCCCAAGTCCAGCAGAACCAGAAGGACCTCCCTGCGGCTATTGCAGGAAACGAGGCTGCCGCCACCGTGGACGACCAGGGAGTTCAGATTGTCCAAGCCATCCTGGACGCCGACCCTGCCGTTGTTGCGGACGAGAACGAGGAACTGCAGACGAAGGTCGCCAGCGCAAGCACGACAAGTTCGACAAGCTCGACAGGCAAATCAAAGAATGGCAACCGCAAGGGGAAAAACAACAAGAACATCAAGAGAGAATTGCGGAAATCGGGCCCACACCCGCGTGCGAGAAAATTCCAGCGTGGCAGTAGATATGTCAATCCCGGCGCGGTTTTCGACGAAGCCGCTGGCAACTGAAGGGACGAATATCTGGCAAGGACAGGACGGGCTCCATTTTGATTTTTTTTACCGAAGGTACCTAGATAGACCAGGCATGTTGTGAAGGAGCTGGGTAGATGGTAGTAGGGAGAAGGGTAATTACTGCACATTTACACAAGAGATATCCAATTTTGCCATATCTAGGTACTTATGCCTTCGGCTGCTAACCAGATCGCTGTCAAAAGCCAAACGGGCTGCGTAGCACACCGTCGAAACGTAGCAGGCAGGTGTCTGTATCCAACAATCGCTCATTGTGATTGCAAGTCAAGCGCCAGAGCTGAGTTCAGTTGTTCATTAGAACTATCCATGATTATCTACTTCCGGGCTCAAATATGAAGTATTTTAGGTCAACCCATGATCGCTTGGTATACTTCGTTAACGCCGTCCGTCGTGCCTGGTATCATCTTGTCAATCTTGCTATCGCCATGTCAATACTCCGGCGGCCCAAGCCTTCCCAATCCAACAAGCCAACAATGCCTCCCGAGACTGCGCACTCATGCTGGTTGCAACACCGGTCAAATCGAGTCTGCCTCCGGCACTCTCAATAGCAAGGAGCCTGCCCTTGCCGTCCTTCCATTCGTACACTCGCCTTTTCACCATAACCGCCCGTTTCCTTTCCACAGAGAACATCAATCTTTTGTTCCACTCGAACTCAGGTTGCCAGCCATATTTGTTCATCAACCTCCGCTCGTTCGCGGTCTTGAGAGCCTTCCCGGTCTTCCGCGTCATGTAATAGAATTTACACGTGCTTCTGTGCATGAAGCCCTTGCCCGTGCCCAGAAACCCACCGCCTTCGAACCGGATGAACCCTTTGTTGTAGGGCGAGTCCCCCTTAGGATCTCGCTGCATCTCAATCCTCCACGACGGACCAAGCCCAAGGCCTAGCACGCCGGAGCCCCCGATCAGCTGCATGACCTGCAGCAGATACAGCGTATGGTCATCATCATAGTCCAGCAGATTTCCCAGGTGGTCCTCTCTCAACGACAGCGTGCGGCTCTCAATATGATCCAGCGGCCGGATCCCCAGCTGGTACGGCCTGCCCGTCTTGGAAGGACGCGCATCAAGCTGGTACGCGGCGCTCTGCGGCGAGGAACCGGTCGTGGTGTACACCAGCGGCGACCGAAGCAGGTACGTCCGCGCGATGGGATCATGCTGTGCATAGTTTGGCGGCACAATGGGCCGGATGTGCAGCGGCAGGGGATCCGGAAATAGCGAGTATGCGGGACTGGCGGGTATTTCGGGCAAGGGTGTCGTCGTGGGTCTGCAGAAGGGGCCGGGCATGTAGCGGTCGGTGGATCGGAAGCCCTGCGACGTGGACGGGCGGGCCGGAACTGCGAGGGTGGTGGACTGCAAGGAGGATTCCGTCGAGGAGGACCGTGACAATTCGGTCATGGATTCCGCCAATCTCGCGTCGAGGCCGGCGTCGAGGAGTGACGGTGGTCGGCCGGACGACGTCTGCGGCGGGGAGTTTGCGTTCGATAGAGCCTCGTCTATCGTGGACATGGAGAAGGGCCGGATCGCAATCGGTCGGACTATTGGGGAGCGCATTCTCGGACTGGGCGGTCCTCCCCTCGGGGGCGCCCATTGTGGCCGTGGCGGGGGAGCAACTCCCCATTCTAGCGCCTCGTTGTAGGAGGGCAGCCGCGGCTCTTCTGTTTCCATAGCTGTGCTCTTGTCACCAGCTCCTTATGGTCCTAGACGTAGGCATTCGACTTCTTCTGCGAGGTGAATTGGGACAAGAAATCTTGGACCTTGGCGGTTTCTGTCAAGCAAGTCGAAAGGCAAAACAGAGCGTGTGCCTCGTCGCGTGTGGCTATGCGTTCGTTTTATGCATACGCGTATTTCGCAATGCAAGGTCTGAGAAAGGGGGAGAAATTTGAATCTTCATTTCATGGGCAACATCAAGCCATCCCCTCGGGTTTCAGCTACGTGGTCAGCCAAGCGCCTTGTCAGGCCGATCCCGTGCTCACGTCTCGTCCTGGACACCAAGGTGCACGAGACTCCGCTGCCCAAGAGGCTTGGCGATCCGGAGTGCATTGCGCCTAGACATTTGGACCTGGCCGAAGCATCGAGATCTCGGATGGGCCCAGTGGTAGATTCTGTTTCTGAGAGAGAGACAGACAACGGAATGATCGTGGGCGAAGTATGTATAGGGCATGAACAGTCGTCGGCTCATTGGAAGCGGGCCGAGATTACTACACCTTGGATACACGGTGCTCGATCTAGTGAAACATCCGCTGGAACGGGGGACTAAGCCTTGAGCCGGAAGTCGGGCAGTATAGAACGGTCATAGAAGCCTCCTCGGTGAGTCTCATGATGTGCCGTGACGCCAAGGGTGACCCCTCAACACACCAGACAATGAAACATGTATGATGATCTACGATCTGCTCATAGCCATCTGTGGTATTTCCCCAGAAGTGATTCGACTGGGCAGTAAGCGAGCCTTATCCGTGGCGTGTCAGCAAAGATCAGAACAGGGCTATCACGACGGACCGTCGTACGATTATCAATGGATACCTTGCATAGACGAGCCAGGTGACGGAGCGGGCCATCTCGCCCGGAGCCGGGGAATCCCGCCGTACGCAGTACGGCGGGCTAACCCGAGTGGCTCCGCACGCTCCGCCAGGTTTGCCAGGTTTGCCAGGCGAACTCACTAACGGCGACGGAGTCCTGATCGTCCTACGCGCCGATCGGCAATATACTGCTTCTGGGTGATCATACGACTTGTCGTAATATGATATGCTCTGAAAAGCATACTCAGAAAATGCTGAACATACCCATTTGTATCCACCACCACCCAGGAACTCCGCCCCCGCGTATGAGTCGGGGTCGTTCGAGGAAGCGACGCACCTCGTGCTCCTCGATGCTCGGGCCCCTTCTAAGACCCCGTTCGTAGATCACCAAACTAATCTGTGGAAGATCCTCCAACCTGGAAACACTCTATAGTTCCATATTGCTGGAGAGTATACCCCGCTATAAAATCCCCTTCCCTCCTCCCTATTGCTCAGAATACATTCCCTTTTTGGGGGTTTAGATCCCGACGTTCATACTTCGCTGGTGGCACTCCAGATGGTCTTGCCCTGGACCTATTTGAACGTACCTTTTCTTTTTGTCCACAACAGATAGAGATCAGATCGATCAACTGCAGCCGCGTATTGTCATCACACTCATGTGTGGGATGCCAATCATGAACTTAAAAAAAACTATCTTCCGCGTAAAAAGCGGTCCAGCAACCCGATGTGGAAGCACCGCCGGGCTCTTGAAGTTAAATCTGAAGACCTGACATGAAGATATTGGTCAGACTACATTTGTTCGAACGTGAGTCGAAGGTGTGCGTACCTGACTCTACCACAGGAAATGTGTCTGAGCAGGTTTCCAAACGAGGTGCGCACCACTCCCCCGACCTCATGAAGGACTTTCCGAATTGGTTTTGCCCTCATCGCGGCAGATGTAGTATGCGCGAACGAATCTTGACCTCTAATTAAGCAGTAAGCCTGATGGCCCAACACTGCCAGCGTACTTCGGTACCTAATCATGATCGAAACCCAACGGATTCCAAGTGCAACATCTAGATGGCAGTGTCAGCTTTCGGTACCTACCGTTCTACGACCTGGCGAACTCACAAGAGCAGCCCCAACGAGGCCACCTATTTACCTGTTATCGTGTTCCACGCCATATTGACCATCGAGGTTCATGTCATCTCTGATGGATCGGGCTTCTCCGCAAAGCGTTCTGGCGCCACTGTCAACAATCGTTGCGATGCGCGAGTCGACAAACCTTTACCTGATCAGATGGAGCTCTGTGCTATCTTTGCTGCGCGATTGTGTTCATACAAAGTGCCACCAGAAAGGCATCCGCATGTCCAAGTGTACATACGGGTAGTCATCTGAGCAAAATAAAGGTATATGACGAAGAAAGCTCGTGATCCGAGTGCACTTGTGCTGGACCATGTGTATGTCCCTCGCTGAAGGAAAATCCAGGGCAAACTTGAAATAACGGGCAATCGTGGAGCGATCATAAACTCATCGCACGAACCTCGGCATACATAGAGATACAGACAATAATATCCAGAAGGGGATGTAGTAATCTCGATTCGTGCAGAAGCAGCACGCTCGAATTTTAGCACTCAGTACGCGGGAGGTTCTGGAAAGAAGGGATGCCAGCAGGGTTAGGGCTAGGGTTGTGTTATCGATAAGTCAGCAGGCGGCAAAAAAAGAACCTCTTCGCACTTGACGCGCCTCCATGGAAAGGCTTACACCTCAACAAGCTCTCATCTTGATCATCAACACAGCATAGCCTCAAACGCCACGGTTTTTGGAATTCTGTATAAAATCACTTGAAACAGGAAGAGACGATCTTCAGCGCCCTCATGTCTCTGGCGGCGAGAGGGATCCGGACCTGGTTTCCATCAAGCCTTCGACCTGCCATGCAGGCGCACACATACAACCCATCACGACAATACAGTAGCGAAGAGACCGACCAGACTGCAGGGAATTTTGCTGAGAGAAACCAAATCGCAGTCAGTGAACAGGATATTTCGCCTTCGTATGTCCCTACTCCCTTGTCTCGCTTTTCCCAGACCATCTCTGACTACAGCAGGAAACGGGTGAAAACATCCCCAAGGGGAAAAAACGACCCAGAGGCACAGCGAGCCGCAGATAAACTACGCGAATGGACGCGAACCAGAAAAAAAATACACTGGAGGTGGGAGACCCACACGTCATGTCTTGCGGATCTGCCGGTGAAGGCTTCCTCGCCATTGGAGAAACGACCCGGCCTCACTCAATTTCTCAAGCTTCGAGAGCTCGAAACGCCGCCCGGGATGGTTCTCGACCTCCAAAGTCTGACCTTGTCTGTGCAACCTTCCTTCCCGGAACGTCTGCACTATGCCCGAGACTTCATGTATCATGAAGCGAAGCCATGGATGTCAAAAGCAATCATCACGAGGGCCGCCGCGTGGCAATTGTTGGAACAGGAAGATTTCGATCGGGTTAATCAGAGTCACTTGAAAAAGGCTCAAAACAGCACGCGGAAGAGGCACTTTGGCAACCTGTCAGGTTACACTGCCTTCTTAATGAGTATGGCTAACCATAAGCATAAGACCCGATGCAAGCCATTCTCTGCGAAGTGGCCCGACGAGCTTGGACCCGTTCTGCCCTCACGCTGGATCGGTCATCTGGATGGAATAGAGCCAAAGGATGCAGCGGTCACTACGGAATCACACTACCAGGTTCCAGTGCTGTCGAGTATCTTCGTCGCCGTCAACTCCTCTTTCAGCCAGGCCCAAGAAACGTGGAGTGCTCTGGCGGGCGGGAAGGATCATGATCATGCTCTGCGTCCTGACTATGACGTTCTAAGGCCTTTGCTGAAAAATTTCGGTCAGTGGCTCACCAGGACCTACCGCTACCAGGAAGCCAGCTCGAAATATCACACCAATAATGCAGGTCAAAAGGATGGTCCAATGCCACTGCTTCGAGAAATGGTGCCAGAGGGACACATCGTACCTGTAGTGTTTGCTTTCCGCCAGAAGTATATCTGGTTCCTGTGGAAGGGCGGAGTTCATGGGCAACTCGAAGCGCAGTACGCGAGTCACTGGCTTCCAATATGGCCGGATGAGGATTACGATGCTCTCAGAGGGTACCTACAGCGACAGTTTGCCCTTCAGTATCCTGCCGAACTGGGGATGGAAGACCGGCGTATCAATAAGTATGGTCCGTTAGATGAGTTTTACCGACTCCGCCGGCAAAGGTTGCATGAGCGCAAGTTAGCATCGCTACTTCAACGGCGAAGGTATATTGAGGAGAGGAGGGTAAGCAACGGTGTAACGACACCATGTTGAGAACTTGACAGTCTGCTCAGGCCTTCCAAGGCATGATCAAATACCAATAGAATGTCGAAATGCTTCTAAAACCCTTGCAACTGCGGTCACTCTCGTTTGTTTTGCTGTCGCTGTTGAAAGGGCGTCTCGTCGTAGAGAGTTTTTGCAATACTTTCCGTGACTTCGACTTGCGTTGATTTCCATTTTATTGATCTGTCAGTCGTCTTTCCAAGTAACGTTTAAGATGGAGTAGTGCCCCCTTCTCTCTGGATGGACTTTGGTAATTAGGGAGGGAGCGACGACTACCTCTGGCAGTAACTCACTATTAAAAATTTAAAGGCCAAGAGCATTTAACAGCATGCCCCTATAGATATTATACCGATATATCGTATAACATGCTGTCAATAGGTGGATATGTTGGCAGACGGCTGGCAACTTCATAGCATCAGCGTGTCTGAACCCCCCCCCGGGGGGGCCCTCTTGTAGGCAAGGTGACATGAGACTTGCCGAGCTGATGAGGTTCAGAGGGGCATCCGGACTTCTCGTTGAAAACGAGGATTTCCCCTGCCAGTTGGGCATACAATCAGCCTTGTGGTAGTATCACAGTCTCGGCTAGGTAGCCAGCCACAGTCTTTTCAGAAGGAATGGCAGTTGAAGAAACAAGATCATGGAACGTAACTGGATTTGTATATAGATAGGAGGGATTTCCAACCTCGTGGATGACAGACTGCCCTTAAATGCCAGTTCGATTTCACAACTCTCCTGCCGGCACGGCATCCCCAAGTGACCGAGATTGCAACACCCGTTATCAGAAGCAAAGCTTCTGGAACAGAGTAGTTTACCGTATACGTAGTGGAAGGAGCTTTGCTTCTTTATTCCAGGCAAACCCCCGGTTTACATCTGGCATTCTGATTAGCTAGTCGCATTACTGAATCTAATATCCGGATTAGTCGAAGAGGCTAGCGCCAGTCGGTACGTACTCCTAGCATAAAGACCCTAACCCTCGCGCCGCAGGCATACGCTACAGGCAAGGGGCGTCTAGGGGGTCTCCCCCGGTAACCCGCTACCCTACATAAAAGCCGAATATAAAAAGCCGTGAAAAGCTATGAAAAGCTGTGAAAAGCTATAAAACTCTCTTAAAGACTAGCTCTATTCTAAGAAGCTTTGCTTCTGCGCCTGCTGGCATTTCACGTCGGAATAAGCAGCCTAACGTATTAGACTAAATCTAAGCCCTGAGATACTAAGGAAATAAATCGGCAAATTTCTTACTAACGGCCCTACGCTGCGCTTCGGGGCAGTGTTGTTTGGGCCAGCCAAACAGTAGTAAAATTGATGATGAAGGGAAACAAAAACTCTCTGTCCGGGTCTGCCCAGATTTCTCTATTTATGCCCCGCCGTCCCTCTATCGCTCTTTCCAGCACTACAGCAGCTAAGAAATTTAGCGGAGCGGCCGATTTATTTCACATAGATACAGCATTACATATTATAGCGACGAAGGCCTCGGGACTTTAACCTGCACTGGAGAATCAGAATCAGAGGATCTCGCGGGCAATTCACGGCACCATATCCAGATAGAGGCCCTCACGCATGCAAGTGTCTCATCAATGCAAGACTCTCTCGTCGAGTTCTGAAGTCCAGGAATTCGGCCTGGCCCTTACATTAGAAGATCAATCATGCTTCGGGCCATGTTTTCATCGTGTGCATCGGATAAATAGCATCTGTCGCTACGGGTGGATGCATGATTCGGGCTGTGCATATGTTGCCTTCCTATCAAATCGGGCGAGTGACCACAATTCGGCTGTTCGTTATCTGGTCTATATACACTGGGACTGTCTATGGTCTGCGGAGCCTAAGAAGCAACGATAGGTACGGCATGGAAAATGGTGTTTGGGCGTGATCTCGATCCAAAGGTGTGATCTGGGTACTTGCACCGTGATCTCAGTCAGCCCTTGAGTCTTTGGGCATGTCCATCCTAACACTCGCATTATCTCTTAAACAGTCTCAGAGGCAGATCATCGTTCGATCCGTGCTCACTTGCTTCCCTAGCTTTGGAGCTCTCGTCAAAGCTCGGCAAACTACGCATCCTGTTGTCGTTGCCCA
Source organism: Juglanconis oblonga (assembly GCA_003012965.1). NCBI lineage: Eukaryota > Fungi > Ascomycota > Sordariomycetes > Diaporthales > Juglanconidaceae > Juglanconis > Juglanconis oblonga. The sequence goes on along the minus strand of MUZH01004315.1, from coordinate 69,376 downwards.
CTCGATGCAACTGCTGCCGCTGCTACCTATCGTAACGAGCTCACTACTAGCATAGTTTAGGCTTTTCTGGCTTTTCATCGCAAACAGATGAGGCAGCCTCTGCAGGAATGGTGCCAAGGTTGGTAGACAGGCGCTGAGAATGCCGCAGGAACACTCTACTACGCACCATGTGCAAGCTGTTGCGAGTGTCCATACGTTATTACGAACTGATTTCAATACAGCAAATTCGGATTGTAAAATTTCGCGCGACGTCACACATTGGAATACTCACGAGTTGTGTCGGATGAGTGGAATTGCATGAGTGTTGTAAAGCGATACAAACTTGCGCCGGTCACACTATCAGATATCAGAGAGAGACTCAAGCAGGCATTTTGAGCGACCAAGGGACGCAGAACTCACAAACCGCCAAATAAAAACACCCCAGACAACGAAAGCTTCTGTATTGTGGTTATTTGCGGGTACACCACCTGGCTGACTGGCAGACACAGCATGAGAACGTCTGTCAAAATGTTGGGAATGGCGTTTGCCACGAAAGAAGCCTTCAAATCGAGACAAGTTCCATCAATCCAAGGCATCCATGCCTTTGAAAATCGACCTGCATTGGAATACGCAGACGCACACGATCGAGATCCACCATGAAGTAACGATTCCCGCGATGGCCCAAAATGTAACTCGCAATTGCTTGCTGAATGGGAAGATCCGATGATAAATGAGGAGGATGCTGAACTTAATGAACATGATCGCGGTAACGTATAGGCACTCGTATGCTAGTAAGCTCTTGAAGAATAGAACAAGGTCGTCCTGTGACAGGGCTCTGGCGTGTTGGCCAGAGCCATGTGCGACGACTACGAAAGTGTGTCTGGTTAGTATCATCACAGTTAGTGCAACGTTTCTGGACATCCTACCGGCAAAATTACCTCCACCAGCAGAAAGTGTCGCGATCTACTTCAGCTTGAGTACTCATGTTTAAAATAAAGTAATTAGATCCTCGAGCAATTTACATACAAGAACTGAAAGCAACATCCAGTCGTCCTTCCCGTATTTGACACCGAGAGCGAATCGAACCCAGAAACGTAAGGCGACGAATATGACAGCAAGGACTAACAAAATTGTCGTTACGCTTTCTTGGTAAGGGCCCGTGTTTGCAACGTTGTCATCGGGGCCAAAATTTGGGAGTCCATACTGTACGTGTATTCGAGGTAAGCACACATGCGGCTGTCGAGAGGGTGGTGTAACGAGTAGCTTTGAGCAGATTGTTGGAGTAGTGTGAGCTGCTTCAAGGGGGAAGAAATTCGGACTTACATAGGCAAGGAGGAACTATAACTTATGTCAAGTCAATGCTCGGCAACTCGTGGTTGCCATGGATGAGGGTGGAGGTAAGCCTGCCAGACATTCTGATATACGCAGACACTCCCGAGGTAGTATTCTATCACGACGTGGAGCCGGAACTGCAGAAGTCGGCGATCTCAAAGCTCAAACACCGTACCAGAAAAGCGTTTCTCGACCTCGTGGACTACGAGCCGTGGACAGACTTGCCATGCATGTATTTCTTCTGTGACAAGGACCAGGGGCTCGTGCTAGATGTTCAGGAGCACATGGCGGCGACTTTGGGCCATGAGGCGATTCGGTATCATTGCGAAAGGACGCATTCACCTTTCCTGTCTTTGCCAGACATAGTGCTAAAGGGTTTGCTTTACGGGGCGAAGGTCGTTGGTGAGCAGGCTGCGTAAAAGATATGTCTATGAGTGGTTTCCACCGTGACCCATAATGAGCTGGGACGATATACACAGGGAAAGAGCCACAAGGAAAGAGCCATGAATTGTTCAAGATTTCGGTGTTCGCGAAACGATTTCATGAAGGTTTCCCGGAATAGCACAGCCACGTGGGAGCCGAACCGTTGATCCTCCCGGCCGCTTTCCAGGGGTTGACAGGCTTAGCTCTAAGCCTCAAAGGTAACCCAATGAAACATGTGAAGCTTGGTGGGAGGCACCCCGCTTTACCCACAGAAGAACCCTGGACTCCCTGGAACATGACGTTTCCTGTGGTGGAGCTGGAGGCCTGTTTCAACGCCAGCTCTCTCAACTCGTATATAGCTAACTGAGCTGCCTTTGTTTCCTCACGGCTATTTGAACAACTTCCATCATCTAAAGATCTGTCATATTATCCTGGAATCGTTCCAATCCCTACTTCCTTTCTCCCAGTATCACCTCCAATTACCTCAAAATGGCGCCCCACGACGGTCTTGTTCACCCCAAGGAATATGACATCAAGGACAGCAACGTCGAGCTGATCGGCAGCGACCTGGACCACAAAGTAAAATACAACAGCGCGGCCAGCGAGCCAGCCTGGAACGACGGGCAGGTGGGCGTCACTCCCGGGCTACACATCTGGCGCATCGAAGACTTCGAGGTGGTCCCCTGGCCCAAGGAGAAATACGGCCAGTTCTTCGACGGCGACAGCTACATCGTGCTATACTCGTACAAGGTCGGCAAGCAGGGCGAGGAGCAGCACCTGGGCCACGAAGTCTTCTTCTGGCTGGGCTCGCACACGTCGCAGGACGAGGCGGGCGTCGCGGCGTACAAGACCGTCGAGCTGGATGAGTTCCTGCACGGCAAGGCGACGCAGCATCGCGAGATCCAGGAGAGCCCGAGTGATGCGTTTATGGAGCTGTTCCCGAAGATTCAGATCCGGTCTGGCGGTGTGCGTTCTGGGTTTAGGCACGTCGAGGAGGAACCCAAGGAGGAGATTCTTACCCTGCTGCGCGTGTTCAAGCACCCTGGCTCCAAGCGCGACTCGGTGGTTGTGCATGAGGTTGAGCCAACTTGGGCGAGCCTGGATGAGAATGATGTGTTCGTTCTTGACAAGGGTGACAAGATTTATGTTTGGCAAGGTCAGAAGTGCAGTCCCATGGAAAAGGCCAAGGCGGCTCAGGTCGTGCACGACATGACAATCGCCAAGCACATAGACACCGAAGTCCTCTCACAAACGGAGTCGCGGTCGAGGATTGTGGTCGAGATGCTGGGTGGCAACAAGGACGCCGCGCCAGCGTCCGAGGAATACCATCATCCAAGACCGGTGAGCAGGCCTGCTGAAGGATCGAGACCCAGGAAGCTATTCAAGCTCAGCGACGCGTCTGGCCTATTAAGGTTCGGCCAAGTCAAGGAGGGAAGTTCCATCTCACCATCCGACCTTGATGGCAACGATATCTTCATTCTGGATGATGCCGGCGCGGCCATCTGGGTTTGGCAGGGCGACGGAGCAAGTAAGGCTGAAAAGGCATCCTGGCTCAAGGTCGCGCAGGCGTACGTGCGGCAACTTCAGGGTGTTGAGGATCACAATGCGTATCTCACGCCTATCGCGAAGGTCGTTCAGGGCAGTGAGAGTCCGGCATTTATGAGGGCTATTGCTGTCTAACCATATCCTGTCTACCTACAATCTTGGATGTCAGACATGGAATCGATATGTTGCATTGGCAAGCCTGAAAATATGTAAATTATTCATTGAACCTGTCCAATCCTGGAACGGAATTTGTAGTGAAATCCCTGATTGCTGTGCGTTCAGTGAATATTTTCCCTTTGTCCATGACCCGTTAGGAACTGTGACCAAGGGGTTGTAGACGCAGGCGGTGCATACTGTGTGTCAGACTATCAATCAGCCCTCGGAGAGAATCCTTCATAGCAAAATTGCATTTGAGAAGCGATTCGAAGACACCCAACATTCGAAATATGACCACAAGGACCCCCGATGCACCAGAAGCAATTCGCGGAAATTGGTAACACGTGAATTAACCCACTTTATCTAGACTTTGACCATAGAGTCGGACAACAGCATTTTCAACACACCATCCAGTGTCACCAGGAAATACCTGAGTGTACTGGACCGTGGCGGCCTCCACCTATACGGTATTCCACCGTCCCTCGCCTCAAACCGCCAGACGATATGCTCAAGCTCAGCCAAACCGTCCGATCCCAGGATTTTGTTGGAAAAACGAAACAGTGTTTCGGAACCTCAACAACAACTACCAGAATATGTACATGGCACTCCCTGCTCGTTAGCGAGCTGTACAAACACCTGACACATTTGAACATCACTGGAGATAGCCTACCACCGAGCATGGTCGACGCTATAATAAAACACCTTCACCAGGTTTTCTTCGACCGCCTGACACGTGGAAGAACTCTAGTGAAACTCATTTTCCAGAAAGAGAGAGAGAGAAGAATGGTTTCAAGGAGAGGGTGAATTTCGATCCATGTTGGGTTAACGTCAGTCACCAACGCTGTGCCGTTGTCATGCCATAATCGTAGAGGCAGCCCAGCGGCACTACTTGTTCGCAAGCGGGGATTCAAACGCATTTCAAGATGTTGAAAAGGTGTTGAACTGTAACGTTTGTGGAATTTGCGTGGGATTGTCCTATTCACCGAATAAACCAAGCCGCTTGGATTTGGTCTTTGCTCGTCGTGCCTAGGCGGGGAATCACCGGGGAAGGGATATCTAACTCAGTGGAAGTACGGCTTACAAACTCCCTTCACAATGGCCCAGGCTTCGTCAAAGGCTTTTACCATCTCATCCGGTAGAGGTCCCTTCTCAAGGTTCGTCAGATTCTCCTCCAGCTGCGCCGCACTACTCGCCCCGATGATGACAGCATCGCCATGCTCTCTCTTCATTAAGCTGTGGTGGCTGACCCATCTCACCGCCGCCTCCGCAGTGCTCATCCCCAGCTTCTTGGCCACGGGCCGAACCACATCCAGCGCGTCAAAGTACGCGTCGTTCCAGTATCGAGAGCGGTAGTGCGAGCCCTGTGTCCTCTTCGGGTCAAACCGGCTCCCCTCCTCGTGGCTGCTGGTCTCGCGCTGATAACGGTCCGTGAGCATCCCGCCCGCCAAGGGGTTGAACTCGTAGAAGGCAATGCCGTAGTGCCGCAGGCAGGGGAAGAGCTCCGGCTCCACGGCGCGGTGCAGCGCGTTGTAGACGCCCTGGTACGCGTCCGGCTTCTTCCAGCCGTGGCGCTCGCACAGCTCACAGATCTGCGCGACCTCCCACGCCGAGTAGTTGGAGATGCCGAACCGCCGGAAGTAGCCGGCCTTGTGCAGCTCGTTGACGGCCTCCAGCGTCTCGGCGTAGGGAGTGTTGTGGTCGGGTGCGTGCAGGTACCACATGTCCACCTTGTCCGTCTGGAGCGCGCTCAGGCTCTCCAGGAGGGCGGGCTTGAGGTCGTCCTTCTTGTGAGTGTAGGGTCGCGTATTGTGCATGTTGGCGCGTTGGCGGGGTGAGAGTTTTGTGTCCATGATGATGCCGCGCTTCTGCCAGTCCAGCTGGCCTAGGTACTCCTCCGATGAGCCGTCGCCGTACATCCGCGCCGTGTCGATCTCGTTGTGTCCGTGGGCTTGGAACACGTCGAGAATCTTGGCGCAGTCTTGTAATTCATGGACGCGGGATTGCTCGGCGCCTGGACGGAGGTCAGCACGACTGAGGGAAGATAGGATGTGAGCATCCTGAGCTGAGTGGTAGATAGGTAATTAACTACCTGCTTTGCCCAGCGTCATGGCGCCGAAGACGATCTTGAGCGCGGTGTTTGGTTGAGCCATTGTGGATTCGGGCCGTCACTGACTATCTCGGAAATTCAGTAGCTGCTACTCTACGCCTTTAAAAAGATAGTAAGTGAATAAGAGACGCTCGAAGTCTTTCTGAGACTGTGTGCTCTAACGTTATATACCCCTCCCTGTCCGACGATCTGAGCTTCGGAGCCGGCTCGGCCGGCGATAGCAGGAAAATCTCCGCGTACGAGCGTAGGATCGAACGATTGAGAAAGAGCCGGTGTTGTACAGTAGTAGTTGATTATTGCATCCAAAATATTTCATGCTAAAATCTCATTCATAAAGCTTGGGAGAGGAGGTGGGGGGGTTATGCCGCACTCAGAAGACAATTTTAACCGTAGTATTTAGTTAGGCTATTATAGATTCGGCCCGTCACTAATTGTTTTGGAACTCGGTAGCTGCTACCATATATGCCTGTCACACATTCGCAATCGAAAGAGAGACGGCTCTAAGCCTAGTCTCGGATATATGCCCCTCACCTTAAGTGCCCCCTGTCCGAAGATCTGAGCTTCGGAGCCGGCTCGGCCGGCGATAGCAGGCAAATTTTCGTGAGAAGGAGCATATTCCATGAATCAGGGGTTGAGTGTTGTATCTAATTCGCTTCATACCAAAATCTCAGTGACAAAGGTGGGAGGGGGGAGGGGGTGGTTGCGCCGCACTCCCAGGACGGCTACTCAGCAGGAACCTATTCGCGGGTCGTCTTGCATGATGATGGCTTGCGTCGAGACTCATATACGCAGAGCTTCCAGAAACAAGCAACCATGTGACTGCGACCACCACTTCCGCATCTTCTGTGCGAAGAACATCTTGAATCCCTCTCGGTAATGGGTTGAGACAACCCCAGACGAAGGCACTTGAACCTCATCAAGGAGGCTGCTCGGCGGGCCAGCAGCAATTGGACTTGCAAGAGAGGGTATCTCATCTCACCGGAGCGGATCCGTCCCTCAAGACTCGTCCTGCCCCCAGTCGTAGTCGACTCGAGTGGCTCATGTCGGCCCGGAAGGGATCCCATCCATAGGGCACCACTTCGCCTGTATCCCACCTTCACCATCGTTGTCGTGCCCTGTACTGAAATCCTTTCCAAGAGACGCACTCCCTCAGCTCCCACCATCAATCTCCTTCCCGACCCTCTCCAAATGCCTCACATGCGCCTCCGTAGCCTCACACCTCGCCATCGCCATCACCTCATCCAGCTGCCTCGCCAGCCTCGCGCCCGGACCACACCCAGCATGCAAGGCGTGGTCCACATACCCCTTCGCCCGCGAGCCCGCGTCCGCCGCGACCCCGATCGTCTCCACGCTGCCCACCACCCGCACGAGCCGCTGCTTCAGCGCCCCCGCGCTCTCGAAGATGTCCTCCGGCCCGCCGGGGAAGGGGAACAGGTCCTCGGCCGCGAGGCCCTGGACGAGCGAGCCCAGGATCGCGGCGTTGCAGTCCGCGCGAGCTTTGTTGCGTGCCGTGTCGGGCCGCAGGGCGGAGAGCTGTGTGCAGCGGCAGAAGGGCGAGGTGCCGGCTGTCTTGGTGGCGCCGGCTTGCAGGGAGGACTCGATGACCTTGAGGAGGTCGGCGATGAGCTGGAGACGGCAGGTGGTTAGGTGGTCTGTAGGGAGATCAGTTTAGTGAACGCACAAAACATCCGTCCCACTGTCCCACCGTCTCCTACGAGACGGAAACGAGTGTTGTTGATATGCCACCAAGTAGGTACTTACCCAACACATCCATCGCCCTCAAGAAATCAAACTCCCCCAACCCCGTCCCGGCCGCATCAACCAGCCCGCCCTCCTCGTCAACCTCGACTTCCATCATCAAGCGCCCCAGCACAGCCTCAAACATAGTCTTGTCCCCAAACACCCAACCGATCCAACCCAGCTGCGCAAGCACCTCCACCTCGCGCGTCTGCTTCACCGCGGGCGCCACGGCCTCGCACCAGCTCCTCAGCCACTGGCCCAGACACCCGATGAGATCGTACATATCCACAGCGACGGCGACGTGGAATAAGTCGCTGACGACAATGGCGCTGGCGCGCGGGACAAGCCGCAGGTTGAGGTGGATAATGTGTAAGAGGATCTCGATAGCGCGGGGCGCATTGGACGGGAGGTTGACGATCCAGGCGCCATGGGTGGGGCGGGATTCCGCCCAGCCGCCTGTCAGCTTGCGGAGGATATTAGTGAGTCTGGTGAGAAGGTGAGGAGGAGAAGACGGGGCAAATACCATGCTCTTCCACACCTTGGACACGCGGATCAGCGCGCGCGAATCAACCTGAAAGGCGCGCTTCTCGGGCCCCACGACTAGGTACAGGTCGCCGTCCTTGTCTATGGCCGTTGCGCGGGGCGGCGGGCATAAGGCGGTACTCGTTGGAACAGCTTCATGTCCGCTTATATCCCGGGGAAGAGCTTCGCCTAGGTTCAGACCTGCCATTTGGAAGGTGAAGTCAGTCATTTTCAATGTACGACGACGTTATATACCGACGCATTCGTGTAAGGGACGTAGTTATTGAGAGAGCGAGGCTTCCAAGTGAGATGAGATGAGGGTGGGGTTCCCGAGACGATGAGTGCGCAGTGGTGAGAGAGTGGGTCGAGCTTCATAGCGAGGCCCATAATTTCATAGTCGGAGGGGTAATCCAATACACTCTCAAGACTCACTCGAATAGACTTGTATCTGTGGACCTAGAATTGGTGGCTATGCCGTAAACAGTATAGCACCTACATCGGTGGGTCAAGAAGGTATATGTCTAGAGGGTCGTTTTACCGGCCTCCTACCAAGTAGGTCCCGCTGTCATTTGACCTTCGAGACGACAGGCCCTTGGTCTCTGCCTTCAACAACTATACGGCGAGGTACGCTCTAGCTTGCCTGGAAAGGGAGCTCAAGACTCAGATGTCCTCGAGTACAAAGCCCAGCGATGACGCCTTTCACGACCATGGGCTGCAGTTACCATAACTCAGTAGACATTTACATCCGCCCACTCGAGCAGACTATCAAGGTTCATATCTCGGCTCACCTTACTGCAACCAAGATGCTACTAAGACCGCAGACTTTGCTTCCTCCTGTACCAGACAGGCAGCAAGGTTCGAACATAAAAATACTGACGGCTGGTGTGGAGAGACCTCAATATTGGACGGCCTTGTATTCTTGGAAGCTGGTACCTGTTGCCCACCATCTGGCGGAAGACAGACAACACGGACGTTGAACATTCTTTTCTTGGTTGGGTATCTATCCGGTGTATTTTCACACGCACAAAAGCTCCCCCCACCCCTTCCCTCGAGCTGCGACAATTTGATCAGCCATTGCCCCGACGCCGTATGCAGGAAGAAGGCAGTTACAAACTAGCCTACAAATGCCAACCACGTACATATCTAATCCCCGCTCATAAGAGACCCCGTCAAGCTAGTCGCGCATGCGTGATCTTGCTGTCCTGGATCCATGTCCCGCGATAGGTGATATGCCTCCAAGAAACCCGTGTGAGCTTGGCTCGATAACTGAGGAAACTCCTTGTGCCTGGCTGCTCCGTCCGGTTTACAGCGATCTCAGTTCGCGAATATCCTCACATTCAGATCCACACTCCCCGTCGCGATAACACATCGTATCTGGACGTCACCTCCTGCCGGTGCTTTCTTCGGTGTCGATGTTCCATTGGAGCCGTTCTCGCCGTTCGTTGCCGCTGGCGCATTCTTCACGATCCCCGGTGCCCACCTCAGGCAGCTCACAAAGTGTGCGTGAACGTCGTCTAGCTTCTTCACACACTTCCCTTCTTGCGCTAGGTCCCAGCACCGCAACGTCTTGTCGTCGCTGACAGAGAGCAGGTACTTGCCACCAGGATGGAAAACCAATGCTCGTACCCAGTTGTCGTGTCCCGCCAAAGTCTTGATGCATGTGCCCTGTGCGTTCCAGAGTTTGATCGTCTTGTCTCTGCTGCCTGTTGCCATGAATTCTGCCGTTGATGTCGCTGGTGGGGGCTTTTTCAGTCCCGCCAATGTTGCGAGATGCGGGTATGCTGTCGCGGGTGCTATCACGGCGCACTCCACGACGTGTTCGTGTCCAATGAAAGTGAGTTTGACTTCGGGGTTGGGTACTGATATATCCCAGAGACGTGCGGTCTGGTCGTTTCCAGTGGAAAGCAAGAAGTGTCCGTCGATCGAAGGGCATACGTCTCGTACCCAGTCGGCATGGCCTCTCAATGTCCTGACGCAGTACCCTGTACTCACGTCCCATATCCGCAGGGTCTGGTCTCGCGAGGCTGATACTAGGAGGTTACCACCGCCGCCTGCTGCGCCTGAGGGGACGAAGCGCACGGCTGACACGCTGTGGTCGTGGCCTGGGAAAGTCCTGATGTTCTTGTACTCGGCTGATGGGTCCCACAGCTTTATTGTAAGGTCGCTGGAGCAGCTGGCCAGTAACGTGCCTCCTCTTGGTCCACCAAAGTCAACATCCAACACTGCCTTGGTGTGGCCTTTGACGGTCCTTTCGAGTTCGCCCAGTTCCCAGTCCCATATTTTGATGGTCGTGTCCTCGGAGCCGGATGCCAACGAGGTGAAGACCGGATGAAAGGCCACGCATGTGACGGGCTTCTGGTGGGATTGTAGCGTATGTCGTGCAGGGGCTTTTGGTAGCCAATTGATGGGATCTTGATTCCGTCTCGAGAGGGAGGTGGGCGTGGCATTGTCGAGCTCGGATTGCATGGAAGCTGCCCGTGATTCAAGGTCCATTATCTGCGGCAGAAGTTGGATCAGTATCTCGTGTTGTTGTCGTCTTGAGGCTACCATCTTCCGGGAAAGATGGTACCAACCTTTTTCTGTAAGCGAACCACACTGGTCCATTTCTTCTCGAGGAGGCCTTCATATTTCTTGACGGTGTTGGTGTCGAGCACCTCCTCCGGGAGACTCAGCTCTTCTCGTAATGCAGCAGCGCTGTTTGGTAGGTTGTTCGCGGTTAAGTATGCTATAATCGACTTATGCCTGCCAGCGCCCGTTAGTCCTTGCAACGGCAGCACCTGGATCATCGAGGAAGTTGGTAGACTTGCAGCTCTTCAGCTTGTCGATTTGTCAATAGTTGGCTCATTGTGCCTTCTCCTCCCGGCCTCGCAGCCCCCTTCCACGTGGTGGCAAGTGTTGGCGGTCAAGAACTGGATGGGTGGTGGGCGGGCGTGGTGAAGGCGAGGAAGAGGAGCGGGGGCTCGCGTCGTCAAGAAACGGAAGACCACCGCCTTCTTCGCCAATCGCGGATGCGCTGCCGGCCGGTCTCGAGTCACGGTGGCGAAGGGAGAGTCGATGGTGAAAGTCGCGGTCAAAAGGGTTCGGTGCAATGCTCAGGAATCGAGGTAGTCGGAGATGGAAGTGTATAGCTGTCGTCAGAGTGGAGGCGCAGTTATTGCAAGCGAGACGAGATGCGATGGGGTGCAGTTGAGATAAGGTTTCGTGTATGTCCAGATTGAAAATACGGTCTGTCTTTGTCTGGTGCAGAGGGTGCAGAGGGTCCTGAGGGTCTGGAGCTTGGACGGACGTGCGAGAGTGGCTCGTGCAGGCCGGTGCGAGAGTGCGAGAATGGATGTTGAGCTTCCTGTTGACTTGTCAGTTGCAAGCGGGGGAGCTGGAGCTGGAGCTGGAGTGCGCAGAAACCAAGCCTACGTTTCAACAAGGCAGAACAAATGGTATCATGAGGCAGCTTGCGTTGTTCGGTCGTCAGTCATGAAGGAGATGCTTTGACGTACGTGCTTACTTTGTACTAGGTATCATAGTAGGTCCTGCTGCAGATTTGGCGGGGCATATTCTCCTGCATGTGGTTGACGCTGCTTCCCTCGGCGCGGCGATGCTTCTGCGGCTGCAACATCCGGGGACAGGTGCAACGCTGTTGCCGCTGCCAGCTGCCAGCTGCCGAGCAGCTGCATCAAGACCTCGACTTCAGGCAAAGAAGAACAGGGATAGACAGGTGCGAGTGCGGATTCGGGTGACATCACGTTCCCCCGGCAATCGGCAGGTGCCACTTTGGGCCGCGATTGAATTTTTGATGCTGCAAGGTGGAGTGTTGGGATCTCTCGCACTGTTTGATTGCTGTCTGTGTCTGTACTATGATGCATAGTGAACTGCTACTTCCATAGCACGTAGGAAAAGTGCTGGCCGCTAAAGTATAAGCACTTCGTACCACCTGGGCACCTTGGCATATATATTACAAGGTACCGACAGTCTGGGCATTCCCCCCACTCCCAACAACCTTGGAAGCCTGTTGCTGTGGCAGCATCTCCCACCTGTACTGTAAGGCACCTAGGCAATCCATACCCCTGGCTCCCTGCCCCGGAACCCACCCATTCCCGTCCAACTGCAGCTGCCGTCACCAAAGCAGATTTGGATGATTTCACCACCAAAACAAACCACTGGCAAAGACAAGAAAGACGACACCACTCGTTCAGAGACACGCGGACAAAGTGCACATCCGACACTGCGACCCCGTACAATCGCCGCCAACCTCCCCATCCTTTCAACGAGAAAGGTACGGTCTGATATTTCAACGCACGACGAATTCGCTGTTTGCGACTGCCCGGTAAGAATCCACTCTGCCAACTCACCGCATCGACTCGCCTCGCTCGTCAGATGGTCGATGCTGCCCCTTTCCGCACTTGTCCGGCCTGGCTGGGCGAGTGCTGTCTTCAACGATGCCTTCCTGTCTATACGCTCGAAATGACGCGTCGCAAGACCTGGCAGAAACTCAAAAGACTGACGGGAGGTATAGCTCGCAACTTCTCACGCAGGTCCATCATTGGCCACGACTCTCCCGACGAGAGCCACGCCACGCCCGGCTCCTCGCCTCCTTCGAAAAGCATATCCGATACTACTGCTTCGAGTCCGCCCGGACCGACCACCATGGCTGACGGAGAGGAGGACTACAGCTCCCTACCGCTCACAGAGCGTTGGGTGCACAAGGTGCGTTGACCGCGAGACTCGTTGCGTCGTTCCCGGAGCTGCTGCATTCCAACAAGAGTTGATCTAACTTTCGGTACCACTCTAGATCTGGAAAGTCCGGAAACAGGCGTACGAGGATGCCACTAAACAATTCGAACTCACCGCCGACGAACACGATCCCGCCTTCAGACCCTTCGTCCTCGAATCCTCGCTCTGGAAGAGCGCCGTGGCCGACAGCAACGTGGCTGCCCAACAGGATGGTATAGCAGCATACTGCGCCTTCTTGAAATTTGGTAGCAAGGAGCATGCCACAAGGACAAGAGGTGTTACTGTCACCCCAATCTGCGAAAAAGGCCTCCCGTCGACCAGGGCAGCCACCAAGGCCTCAGCACTTGAGGCATTGCTCTTACTTTGCGAACTTGATGTCCCAGCCCCCGTCATCGAAGAAATGCTCCCAACGCTTTCGGCCAAACAACCAAAAACCGTCGCTGCCAACCTCAACGCCTTGACAGCCATATTTCATAACTACGGCTGCAAGACTGCGGATCCGAAACCCATCCTCAAGGTTCTCCCCAAGGTCTTCGGTCATGCTGACAAGAATGTGCGAGCCGAGGCAACAAATCTGGCTGTGGAGTTCTACAGGTGGCTGCGGGAGGCTATGAAGCCCATGTTTTGGGGTGACTTGAAACCCACCCAACAAACCGACCTTGAGGCTCAGTTTGAGAAGATCAAAGCTGAGGGTGCTCCGAAACAGGAACGGCTGCTACGGTCTCAGCAAGCCGCCAAGGAAAGGGCACCAGCCGCCGGGCCGGGAGATGAGGACGGTGGTGAGGACGAACCAGAAGAACCTGAGGAGATCGATGTTTTCGATCTGGCGGAACCACAAGAAGTCCTCAAGAACATACCCGGTGATTTCTACGAGAAGTTGGGTTCCGCAAAATGGAAGGATCGAAAAGAAGCCTGCGAGGCATTATATGCCCTGGTCAACGTGCCAAAGATCAAGGATGGCGACTTTGGCGAGGTCAACCGCTCGCTGGCAAAGTGCATGAAGGACGCAAACGTTGCTGTCGTGACACAGGCGGCGCAGTGTATCGAGCTACTGGCCAAGGGGTTGCGGAGGAGCTATGGCAAATACCGCACCACTGTCATGCAGCCCATCATGGATCGGCTGAAGGAAAAGAAGGTAACTGTCGCTGATGCACTAGGAGCGGCTCTTGATCAGGTCTTCCTCACTACGAGCTTGACGGACTGTATGGAGGACATCTTGGCATATTTGGTCAACAAGAACCCCCAAGTCAAAGAAGGGACTATGAAATTCCTGGTGCGATGCCTACGGACCACGAGGGATGTGCCCACCAAGGCGGAAATTGGACAGATGGTTGAGGCAGCGAAGAAGCTGCTGGCGGAGTCAAGCCCTGTGCTGCGAGAAGGCGGTGCGGAGATACTCGGTACCATCATGAAGATCATCGGTGAGCGTGCGATGAACCCGCATTTGGAAGGATTGGATGACATTCGCAAGGGCAAGATCAAGGAGTTTTACGAGACGGCGGAAGTCAAGGCCAAGGAGAAGCCAAAAGCACCACCACCTGCAGCCAAGGCAGCACCAGTCAAGAAGGTAATGGGCGGTGGGAAGAAGGTCGTCAAGAAGGCTGCCCCGGCCGCAGCTCCGCGCTCAGAAACGCCGCCACCAGCGCCAGCGGTCAAACCGGCCTCAAAACTCGGGTTGTCGAAACCTTCTGGACTCGGAGGACTGAAAGCACCCCAAAAGAAGATGGGTCTGGCATCACCGCGCAGGCCAGTGGCTGTTCCACCGCCACCCGTCGAGGATGAATATGACGAGCCGGAACCGGAGCCAATTGTCTCACCACCTCGACCTCGCATGGGCTTGGGCCGTGGAGGTCTTGCTGGGCGGTCCCTGGCCAAGCCGGCAGCTGCGTCTGCAGTCCTGGCCGCCGCTGCAGAGCCCGCACCTGCGCCCTCGGGTCTGACAGCTCTAGAACGAGCCGAACTCGATGAATTACGCGCTGCCAACGAACGGCTGATGCAACAAGTTGAGGAAGGCCGCCATGAGCGATCCAAACTCCTGTCAGAGATACAGGAGCTCAAGAACCAGAACGCAGGGCTCATCGAGGACCACACCCGCGACGTCTTGAGCATCAAAGCAAAAGAGACGCAACTCGTCCGTGCACGAAGTGACGCTGAAGCAGCCGAGGGCACGAATGAGAGGCTCCGCAGGGAACTCGATCGTCTGAAGCGGGCGCTCAGTAAGGCTGAGCAGCTGGGCATATCGCGCGACGATGTCTACAGCCCAATGCCTCATAGCAGCGTGGGCAGCCCTATCCGCGAAGAGATTGGCAGCTTTCGGGATCGAGACAGCGGTTTGCATAGAAATGCTAGCATGAGCAGAGGCGACCGAAACAGCTACGCGAGCGTTATGTCCGGGGAGGAGAAAGAGAACGGCGACGGCGCAACGTACGGCAGGCATAAGGCGCTCAGCCCAGAGCTGGGGCGGTACGGCAATGGCTCCAACAGCGGTCGAGTGTCACCTGGGAGGCGCGACTACAGGAGTGTATCGGACAATCCGGCCGGTGGGAACGGGAATGGGAATGGAGTTGAGAGCTGGAAGAGGGCCGCCGAGGTGACGAGTCAGCTCAAGGCAAGGATTGAGCAAATGAAGGTGAGCTCCCGAACTCTAACTCTTGCGACACGGTGAATCGGATGAAGAAATGAAGCTAACCAATGTGACATGGCACGGCAGGCCAAGCAGGGTTTCGCGCGGCAGTAGGTCCGCAGTGTCCACCTGCTCTCCCCGGGCTATCGTCGGCGTGCGCTACTCCCACTACCTAATTAAGGATTCCGTTCCAGCTTGGATCGTGTCTGTGTAAGCAGTATCTTGTTATGACTGGTTGGATTGGATGGGTAAAAAGAGGAGCATTGTCAGGGCGTCCTGCGTCTGGTCCTTATCGTTGGATGCAATGGAAGCCTGTTATTGCGTCGGGTCTTGTCTGGAGCGCTTTGGTCTTGCTGTCATTATTCGGATGAAAAAAAAAAGATACCATTATAGTTGGATCGTTGTTGTGCAGTCCACTGTTTCTGTTATTGAGCAAAGAGAGACACCGGGAAAGGAGGACGAACATTGATTGAAATTAACACTTAGGCGCGTGTGCATCTGCTGCTCATTGTGTCCAACCGCCTCTCTTCTGGGAAAGAAAACAAGAAAAAGGCGACGAGGGGTCACCGCGGGTTGCACTCTGCTGCTCTCATTCCTTGATCCCAGCGCGAGATCTTTTTTGGGGGGGGGGGGTGGCAGGGAGCACGGGCTATAGCCTGAGCTGAACCTAGGTACAAATTGTAATGTAGGACTCTTCTCCCTGGCTGCGGGGATTGAGCTCGTCGTCCCTTGTTTGTCTTGTTTATTTCGTTTGGTTTCATCGGGATCATGACTCCCACCCAACACGACGGTACCTGATTGTGACTGAGTATGCAGAGAGGGTCTCTTTCATTACCTACCTAGCTCTATCTTCCCCAACTGCACATTCATACCTGGCCCACGTCTCCATCGAGGGTCTGGTTGGTTCTTGAGGCTCGGTGAGTCGGGAGTCCATAAGCACCAGCGCATTCATCAAACTCTCGGTGCTGATTTTACCCGTTTGCGGAATGCAGAATCCCCTGAGCTGTTTGGCACTGGGCTGCCGTGCCCGGTCTGGGGAGAGTTGGGAGGGTGAAACCATACACCACCTAGCTGTAGTTGGTCGTCTTGGGTACCTCAGCATGCTCTCAAGTGAGAGCGAAGGCAGCAAGGGCATCATCGAATATACAAGGTACGGCCAAGGGCCTCCGAGGATGAGTCTCTAACAACACTATTTATCTGGAACTACGGTGTCATCGCGATTTGGGGTCATTGTCACCATTCTGCATCCCGAAAGTTCATCCAATCTCATACTTCCAGCCCTTCCCGCTTCTAGCCTGTCTCTAGTTTGGGCTTCCGACAGCAGTTTCATCTTTAGTGCTCTTGGTTTACACTATGCTATGGTATGAGTATCAACTCTGCCCGCCTTACCCTCTCTCCCCTTCTCCCCCAGTCTCTCTTGTTCCTCACAACATGAAGTTGATGGTGGAAAATCCCCCCCCCCCCACATCATCATAAGGTGACAGGAGGGGCTCCTTCGTGATTCTGCACCAAGATCAAGCCTGTGTGGCTAAAAGCCTCATCTCCTCTGAAGTGTGAGGTCGTGATGGTGTCTCCACCACACCACATGCGGTTTTGCGGAAGTATATAAGCTTGCGGAGCCTCACTTCTTGGCATGATCTGACCAGCCATTCTCCGAGATTACCGTCGCTGTTGCTCTATTCTTTTTGCCCTGACCTGGACCAGTCGTTGTCTCACTGCAATCCCTACCAGCCAACTGACCCTCTTTTCCGTGTCCCCTGTTCCAGTCACTCTTTACTACGTCTTGATCCTGTACAGTACCAGCCTCCTTTCAGTCTTGCTGGCCGTCTCCGGCGTCCTCGCCTCCCCGGCCTCGAAGCCTACCTCTGCTAAGGTCGTCCGCGATCTGCACAAGCGGAAGTTTTGCACTTTCTCCGGTGCTGACGGCTATGCCTCCACGAGCGCGAGCAAGAAGAACTGCGCGACCATTGTGTTGTCCGCGTTGTCTGTGCCCCCCGGCGTGACGCTGAATCTGACGGATCTTGAGGAAGAGACAACTGTAAGTGAAGTCCTGATTCTTCTTAAAATTCTTCCTTTTTTCTTTATTATTGGGTTTTCTTTTTCTCTCCAACATTTCCGTCCCGCTGATCACTCATCTCCCAGGTCACCTTCGAAGGCGAGACGATCTTTGGCTACGAGGAATGGGAGGGCCCACTGTTCGCTGTCTCCGGAACCTCAATCACCGTCGCCGGCGCCTCGGGCTCTACCCTGAACGGCAATGGTGCCTATTACTGGGACAGCCAAGGGTCCAACGGCGGGAAGACAAAACCCAAGTTCTTCCAGGCGCACGACCTCAATACTTCCACCATCTCAGGCATCACGATCATCAACGCGCCTGTGCAGGTTTTCAGCATTAACAATGTCGATACCCTTGCGCTGACAGACATCACCATCAACAACCAGGATGGTGATGACCTTGGTGCCAACACCGATGGCTTTGACATCGGCAGCTCAACGGCCGTGACAATCACCAACGCGAAGGTGTACAACCAGGACGACTGCGTGGCGATCAACTCCGGCACGAACATCGTCTTCACCGGCGGGTACTGCTCCGGCGGACACGGCCTATCCATCGGCTCCGTCGGTGGCCGCGACGATAACACGGTCGAGGATGTTACCTTCGAGAGCAGCCAGGTCGTCGACAGCCAGCAAGCCGTGCGCATCAAGACCATCTCGAGCGAAGCGGGCACGGTCAAGAGCGTCACGTACAAGGACATCACCATCTCGGGCGCGACGGACTACGGCGTGATCATCACCCAGGCGTACAACGATGACGAGGCTACCATGGGTGTGCCGATCACGGATCTGAGGCTGAATGGGATTGCTGGGACTGTGGGCAGCGATGCTACGAACACCCTCATTGATTGCGGCTCGTCGAGCTCGTGCGAGGATTGTAAGTGGAATTATGTGGAGGTTACGGGTGGCAAGACGAGTGACGATTGTGCGAATATCCCTAGTGGGGCTTCTTGCTAAAGAAGTGTGGCTTGAGATGAGTTGGTATGATGAGGAGGAGGTTATTTTGTGTTCGCTTCGTACTCAGTCTAGTGAGACGAACCGTACGAGGGCATAGAAGAGCAATGAATATCAAATAGGCAGCGAAGTAGGGAAGTCATACAGCGCTGAAAAGAGTGTATTGAGGCGTAAAAACAATAGAATCTAACTAAGAGCGAGAGCTCTGAATAGGCTAGATAATAGCCATGAAACCCTAACCCTGGCATGATTCACCACATCTAGCCTGTCCATAATTTTTCGGTGATTGCAATAAGGTATTTAGCTATGTCGTACCCAGATGGCCCCCTAATCCGACTTGTGAGATGATTCCATATTTATTATCAGCCTCTTAGGTTTCAAAATTCGCCTGGCTTAATACTCACTTCTTTTTTAAAGTAAGTGGTTATTAGTTTTGAGCTATTAATATAACTATAAAAGCTGTAACAGTTTCCTTCATACAATGGAGAATGCTCGAAAGCCTAGCGCCCAAGATCATACAGCGCTGTTAACAGTAAGAGAGCAAAACAATAGCCCTTAGACTAGAGTGGATGGATGACGACGAGATTATGAGAGCTTCACATTTCGTAAAGTCCAGTCCCTACCTCCTACCTAGGTAGTCGCTGCACCAATCTGGCTGACTAAGCGGCGCCCATTCCAGGCACCAACGTCCATGTACTTGGTAGAAGTTCATTGCTGAAAGCACCACCACGGCATCTGGTTCCAAATGCCACTTCCGTCAAGAGGACTGCCAACAATCCACCTTCCTTATTGAGGTCAAAACACGAAACCAACAATTTCTGCAGCAGCCATGACGTCTCCTGAGCCGCCCAACCTCCGGTTTTCCGATCAAGTCGAAGTTCATACTTTTGAAGTGGACAGCCCCCGGCGAAGGCGAAAACAAGCAACTACAAAGACGATGGCGAAGGTTGTCACCGAATTCAAAGGCGAACAAGTCACCGAGGCCATGCTGAAGGACGCAGCAAGGCTTTTCAGCGAGAACTACGGCATATGGGGCAGCCGCGGCGCTGGCAAGCCAGGTTTGTATATCTCCTTGTGTCTTGCAAGTGCTCAGCTCACATGAGGCTCGATGATAGGGACTCGCGTAAGGATGAGCGCCGCCCGCCTGCGGGCACAATGTCTCCCCGAGGGGACAAGAAGCACATACGTCATGGTAACCATCGACGGAGTTCTCGTAGGGAACGCTTTTGCCTGTCGCTGGGAGTATGCGGGCCGCCAGGTCTGCTGGATTACTCAGCTGGTAGTACACAGCGAATACCGAGAGCGTCGGCTTGCAACTACCCTCCTCTCGAACTTGATCGACAGTAACGACGATGCATTCGGCATAATGAGTTCCCACCCAGCTGCATGTAAAGCCCTTGTGAAGGCTGTTGGAGGTATGCGCCAGCAACATCAGTTCCTTGAAGAGTCTATCCGCAGCTACTAATAATGTGAAGAAATTCGCTTTGCTGAAACATCTCTGGACTTTTCCCGAGACCATGCTTTTGGTTTGAAAGCAGTCTCGCCTATCATCTATGTGAAGGATGCAAAGTTGTGCGGGAGTCTATTTGATCCTAATGATACTAGTGGAATGGTATCCGCCGTGGATTCTGGTTTCTATGTTGATCACGCAGAACCTCTCGAGGCACTCGCATGGTTTCAGGAAGATGGTAGCTGGCCCCTTGGCGATTTGTGTGATGGGCATGAGTTCCTACTGCTAGTGGAGAGGTCAACACGGAGACGTTCAAGATCTGCTTCGTCCCAGCGTGGTGGATCGGAGCGTACCGGAATAGTGTGATGAAGATCTACCTTGAGAGGCTTGACGGATCATCACCCTCACATCCCACTTTATAATTTACGTATGACTTCATTATACACGTACGTGCCAGTTCCACGCAGAAGTCGACTGCATAGGGATGGATGATTGGTGTGCATTCCAAAAGGCCCACGAGCAATTCAATCTCACAGGCCCTTGTATCCTGTGTGACTGAATGAAGGGGAGACACGAGAGAAGCGGGAGTAATTAATACTATATATTGCTTTGGGATTGGGCCAAATTTCAATTACGTGCATTCAAGGCTGGGAGGCATCAGGCATTACCTTAGGTAGGTAGTCAGGCATATTTTCTGCTTCTCCATACTCTCTGTCAATGGCAGAGGCCGGGATTCAAGTCTAGACTAAATCAAAGTATCTTACATCAACCCCCGATTGTATGAGGATAGCAGGCTCGACATCAATCATTGTAGGTCCTTCCTCACTCAAAATTCTCCGGTGCTCGGTCAGGTCAAGCGGTAGGGAACTAAGACGTGGATCCTCGAAGGAGGTCTCGCCTGTAAGGTCGTTCCGAAACCCGGCATAGAAGCCCTCATCATTGCCTTTGGCGTATACGCTTTGCGTCCCGTTGGGGAGAGGACCTAGCAGTGACTCACCCGCAGAGGCACCCGCTACGTAACAATCACCGACCACCTTGAATGTTCCGTTATCGGTAGGACGTAGTAGTATGGGGACCTCTGAGCCGAGAAAGACACAGACTACATCACCTTCCTGCGCTGAAGATGACCCCATGCCAATAAACCCTTGCGCCCCAACGAAAATCTTCCGCCCGCTGGTCCAGCTTCTCATCAAATCCCAAGCCTTTTCTGTAGCTATCTTCTTGTCCCACTGGTCGATATCTGTGATGTAGTCGACTGAGGCCATTCGTTCCAACCACTCTTTGTATTCATCGAGTCGAAGATAGTAAGAGCTTGGTGGCTCAAAGGCTTCGTAGATGTGTCCGCAACACAGAGTCATAGCATAGGCTTGCAGGACGTCGCCGCCTCCAACATACCTGCCCTTCAGGTCTTGGCTGCGGAGCACGCAGCGAAGAGAGTCGAAAGCCTGTTGCTTCAGTTCGATTGCAGCAGTGTGGAGGAATTTATCCAGCTTCAAGGTATGCAGCCGCGTGATCTGGTCCACGGCTACTCCGGCCAGTCTCAGGACCCCAGCTTTTGGGAACTCGTAACGGGCGGTAAGCTTGGAGGACGCAGAGGAAGGAGGGCGCAGCCAGACTGGTGCGGACGCCTCTTTAGACCAATCCGGGGCCCAGCTAGGACAGAAGCCATCCTCTATCTGGCATGCTGCCAGGATGTTGACATTCTTGTAGTGAATGATATGTCTCCGGGCCACGTCCTCGAAGATTTCGTTAACTGTGCGAGTGTAATCGGGCTTGATGCCAAGGCCCCTGTCGTGTTGGTGAAGCAAGCCTAGCACTGCGTAGATCCGATCTCTCGCATCCTTGCACGCTACATTACCGAACTCGCCTCGCAGTCTGTGAATAGCTACGGTCTGGGGCTGAAAAGCGAATCCACTGATGTAAATCTTTTGTACCATGAGTTCTTGGTCGAAGGCGTGCCCGCACGAGTTCGTCCGCACAAGAGCTAATGCGCCCAATGCGTTTCGAAAGATGGGCCAGGCAACATCTTGCATCCCACAGACGATAACAGTTGCCTGTGGGTTTGCAAGATAGATTTCCTGCCGGATCCAGAGTCTGGTGAAGTATGGCCGACAGAGGAGGCGGAATATGGCACGTTGGTCGGTTTCGTCGAGAGGAAGACGACTACTCGCCGCTATGCGCTCGTCTGTGGTCGTCCAGCCGATGTGGTTCTCGAAATCCACCTCGACCTTGGACCCCAGATTCCTCAGCAGTTGCATAGCGTGAGAGCTCCCATCATCTCCGGGCCCAAGCCATACCAGCACGCCTGCGGCGAGTCGATAGATATCTCCCATCATAGCCACCTGGGGACCCTTTTCTTGGTTGTTCAACTGGTCAATGCAGATAGCGTCAATCCACATCACACGCGCCTGGTTGGTGAGACGAAGGTTTCTCAGGGCGCCGTCGAGGTTCTGGGTCACTGAAAGAGTATGGGTCCCCGCTGGGCGTCCATCTTTTGGTCCCTTCCCTGAGCTCCCTGCTCGTACTCGAATGGTTTTTGGGTCTTCCTCAGAGCCCCAGACATACGAGAGAGCTTCGTACCGAGGCGGATCGTCCCGGTCAAATCTTCGGGGGCAGAGACTGATGATGATGTCGTCGGAGTGGAGACTGGCCGGCTCGAGAGTGAGGACTCTGATATAGTCCTCCCTGGGGAGCAGCTCATACGGATATCGAGACATCTTACGGCTCACTCAGCCGAAGGGGAAGAAACCCCGGTACGTACTACGATGGAGAAATCACCGTAGTTTGCAAAACTGGACCTGCGTAAAACCTTTCAAGTAGGTTGTTCAGGCTGACAGAAGTAAGAGCGGAGCAGGTCGCCCTAAGGAAAATCCCTCCCCACACGCGTCAGCAATGCAGCAGGGCCGCAACAGGCCGCAGGTAGCTGACTACGAACATCTGGCCAGCTCCACCTTGCTCTTCATACCTAGGAGAATGTTTGTATCGCTCCAAGGAAAGCCCTACTTCCCGAATAAGAGCCCCAGTACCGTATCCAGAAGCTGGAGGCGGGCTTACGCATGTACTTGTAAATATACGTGTCGGTCCCACTCTATGCATGCCCGCGAGTCATGTCACTTTCGTCGTTTTAACCGAATCATCGTAGTTTAAAGCCTCACTGTTGTCTACCTTTCGTTGTGGGCAGCGCCAGGGTGCTGAGGCGTGTGGCGTAGGCCTGCCGATCTGGCAAACGGGCCACCTGTGAAACTATCGCGATCACTCGGAGGATATCAAACACGTCCAGATGGAAGATTCATCAGGGTAACTTTCGATTCAATATATTCCACTTTCGAATGCTGTCCGATTGTGAAACGAAACTTGAGTTGGGATGGCATCTCCATTAGCTCATACCTGAGTGACTTGATTAATTTCCAATTTTGAGGTTACCTATGGAGTCACTACTCTATGTGCTATTCAGCGATACAAGTCACTGCTAGACTATCTGAAGGAGTCAACAAGGCGACTCACTTCTCCTTCAGTAACAGGCATATATAAATTCCACTAAATACTGAGGACCCTCTGCCTCCATTTGCCCCCCACATCTTACCTCTATGCGCTTACCTGAACTCTTCTTTACTGAATCCTTCACGTCATCATCAAAACTGAGCCTGATCACCGAGAACACTGCAATGCACACATTTGGTATCCATGCAAGAGACCTCTTCGACAGGAGGAGGAGAAAATATGGGCCTTGCAGAACAAATGAAGAACGTCGTCGACCAGAATACCTTTCAAGGAACCCTTTTGTTAGACATCGCTTCTGGACCGACGTTGATCAACTGGGACCCAAGTACTTGGGTCCATTCCAGCTTACTTTACCACATGGGCATTTACAGCGGACCCCATTACTCTGTGTCTGGAGTGAAACACGAACACTCTCTTTCGAGAACTTAGGTCACGATATTAGGCTCAAAGATGTCGAGGCCGTGTTCAACTCGATCGACCACGGTATTCCACTTGAAAGAGGACAGCCACACCTTTGCGGCTTTTGGAAGCTCAAGCTTGGTCCCCATGCGACAACAGGTGTAATACCGTATTTTCAATTTCGGACTTTTACATTGCACTTCACCATAGAAAATCAACATTCGATGAATGAAGAACTCTGGTAAGGTTTCTCGAATTCTCGTGGACGTTGTTCCTTCATGCCGAGTCATCAGGATTATTTGGGCAGGGAGCCTGATATTGTTGAAACTATAGGATTGGGACCACAGATGTCAAAAGCATCTTGGCCTGTTGCTTGGTCAGAAGAAGGCCGAACGAAAATCATATTTTTCCCTGGAACGGAACTATATTGATGGAGAAGACGGTGGAGATCACTGACTGTGGGACCATTGTGAAGCAACTTCACCTACCAAGACAGGTGGAGTGGTGGATCAGTCACACTGCTGAATTTGATTTAGAAAATGAAGTCCTCGCACTACGAGATATCGAGAAGTCTAGGAGGGCTAACAGAGAGATGAATCTTCCGCTGCGCAGCTACACATTCCCCATGCAGAGTCTTCCTGACCGAAATGCGCAGCGAGGAGCCTACGACTACGTCCATCCCAACGGGCTGGGGTTTGAAACATACGACTGGGGTCATGCCCATCAAATCTACAACCAGACGATGCCCGCCAGTTCCTCCAATCTCATCAACACATGCGATAGCCAAGACACTCGTGGGCTCAATCCCTCAATCCACAACATGTCTTCATCTGGCGAGGTCGTAAACCAGTGGAACCAAGATAACATTTACTGGAGGCCCCACCCATACGATACGCACTCTGCCACACGATCCAACACCATCCCATTAGGTCCGTGGACGAGCTCAGAGTCCTGCGTCCGGGTGAACACGAGCGTGGAGCCCACACTTGTGACTGAGCAGAACTACATTGCAAACAACTCTATTGCACAGAATCTTCATGGTCCAGGGCCAATACCACCCCAAGGCCAGGTTTACAGTTCACATCCCCATACGCAAGAGATACCCCAACAATCAACATATGACCCTGCGGCGCAACTGCCTGCGTGGCCAGCACATGTGTCTTCCGGGCAAGGTGATCCACAAGGCTACTCATCGTCCCATTCCGGCCAGAATCTTACCGAGGACAACCAGTCTTACATCCCCACTCCAGAGAGGTACTACTTGCCTGCCGAAGAAATGCCTCCTCTGGTATCTCCTGAATCACAACCATTTGAAAGGTCGATTAGCCCGGAGTCTGAGGACGGGGGTGCCCCCGTAATGATTCATACTCCTTTACCTCAACGTGGAACTTCACACCACTTGATGGCCCTGGAAGATTATGTTCAAATGACGGGAACATAAGGGGTTTCAATGGGAAACCAGGCTGAAAGGTGGAAGATTGTGTTAACCTTGGAAACAATAAGTGACAGGAAGATATAACAAGGAATTAAAAAAAAGGGGGGGGGCAAAGTAGGTTTCTGGGGTGTTGAGATGTGTGATAGGAACGTGGAAGCCAGTTGCTCATAAACATAGGAGATTTAGATTATCATTGTAATCGATTTCCATAAGGTATCACCCATTAGTCCATTTCCTTGGTAGAGTATTAAGGAGGAAAAGGCACACTGGGGGGAGGGTGGGCAAGTCGGGATTTTTTGGAAGATAGTACAGCTAATAGCAATGTCCCAGTATGCTTACCAGTTGTCTATCAGATATACAGCCTCTCTAACTATCACATTGTGCATGTCCAGTCTAGCCGCAGGTAAGGCCGTATTCTACATTCTGAAGGTAGAAGCATATTAAATCCACCTACTGGGCTAGTCAAGACTTCAAGTTGCAATATAGGATAGCTAGTATCTCAATTAATCTTGATATAAGAATATATATAGAGCTGATACTAAGGAATGATGGCCATTTCTAGGTATCATTAAAGATGGGCATGGATTACAAGAACATCTAGTAGGCCACAATCATTGTTACAATCATAACTCCGGATTAACGTGATTTTCATCACACACATATAGATGTTCATGTCGACATATGACTTTTCTCAGATGATATGCTCTATGAGAAGATGATTGACAGAAAGAAGACCCACCAGAAATGGCATCGCAATATCATCAGGAAGTAAGCCGTCTCTCTGGATTTGGATTGCTTTTAACTCTACCATGAATGGTCCCACAATCTGATCAGAGCGATCCTCTGTTCAACACAATCATGATCTATTTCCAGTTCTTTGCCACCCCCTCGAACTTCTCCCCGAATGCCCCAAACCATTTATCCACCATCTCCTGCCCGACCCCCGCCGCAAACGTCTCATCGCCCCGTTCTAACTTCTCGGCCACTTCTGCCATAAACTCATCAACATCCATCGAGCTCGGACTTTTCGATTTCTTATTATCATCTGGGTCTTCCCTCTCTCTATGCAAATTTGTGCCGACTTGCGGCGGCGCGATCTCGACGACTTTGATCTTGGTATCCTTCAGCTGCACGCGCAGCGCCATGCTCCAGAAGTGCAGCCAGGCCTTGGTCCCGTTGTACACGGGGTTCAGGATGCTGAAGGGAACAAAGCCGAGCACGCTGGAGACATTGATAACCAGGGCGGATTGCTTCGTCTTCAAGTGCGAAAGAAGGCCAACAGCGAGGTGCATGGGACCTCGGATGTTGATATCGATCTCCTGATCCGCTTTAGATAGCAGCTCGGCTGGGTCATCTTTGAGAACTTGCAGGGGCCGCTGGACTCCTGCGTTGTTGACGAGACAGTCCAAGTCTGGATGCTCCTTTGTGATCTTCGAGATGAACGCTGGAATCTTGCTGACATCGCCGGTATCCAGTACGTAGTATCCTGCACAGTTGATCTCCTTGTGTGTTGTGATAAGGTTTCCCTCGGTACGGCCGGCAATGAGGACCTTCTTTCCCTTCGAGATAAAGTATTCGGCCATCGCCCGTCCGATTCCTCCACCACCTCCCGTGATAAGGGCGCATTTGAAGTTGAGATTATTGCTGGTCATGTTGACGGGTGGAACACGTGATTTCTGTGTCTCTGTGTTTCTCAGTTTTGCATCGTCGTGATGAGAGGAATGATCGAAGCACTGTAGTGAACCGGCTTGGTCTTGAAACATATACTCGCGGCCTTAGTAAGCCTGTTTCTTCATGGTGACGAAAGAGCCTCAAGGCGACACTAATGTCGACGACGTCATCTGGCTTTGCTGTGAAATTATGTGCCGCCTAGGTGTTGTCAAGGGAACCCTCGGGTAAAGTGCAGAATTTAAGGCATTGTTTTTAATTATGGTCGCCCTCGCATACCTTGAGGCATAGAAATTACTAAGCTACCATGTTCGCCAAGATCTTCGTGTAAGTCCGGTGCCGAATCGGCGAAGGAACGCTGCTGACTACCCACACTCCGGTGGGATAGGTGTACATAAGATACTATGTACTTACAGTAGCATGCGGTATTGGAAGAAGCGATTGATGTACGGTGAGGTATATTTGGTAGTCGCTCCTTCCGGAACCCACACTTGTTACTTCTCTCTTAATCATCCATAATATCGCTGTACTAGGCCACAGGCTTCACAACAGACGAATCGTAGCAGACACGTCACAACTCGACTTACCGGGCCATGCTGTTGGCTGTGCGCAGGATAGGCGCCGAGATGTGTACTTTAAATAGAAATTCTAGGTCGACCCGGTAACTTTGTTCAGGCCTAGTGTAGTAACTTGGTAGGCTAACTTGGTAGCGCTGAGGCTGAGGATCTTGGCATGTTGTACGCGGCTGGAGGACAGCCTCCAGCTGTACCGGCGCTCCGGGAGAGTAAGCTTATAATACAACCGTCACAATATCAATGAGAGGCTTAGCAGTGTGCGGAGATTGAGTTCCCCCTTGAAGATGCATCTGCAATACGGACATCGTATACACAGTTCCGGCGCAAACCGTGTTTCCCTTCGACACTCTCTAAAATTATAGGGAACAAACTCGCAGCGTGAGAAAAGCTCCAGAGTCTACTAGGCGACCGTGTCGCTGAGCTATTGGTCTGAGGGACGGAGAAGGGTTGTATTTAGCTATTTCAGGTGCAATTTTATGCATCAATTACTGTTCTTCACGTTGGAGAATTACCGGGAAGTAGCTGTACCCAAGCACAGCATATCTTTTATCCTCGAATTCTGTTCTTCTTGGGCCTCTTACACGAGCCGCAACGCGCCCATAGTTTAGCAACCCATCTGCGGAAGCTTTAATTGCGCAGCGAGATTGATTCCTAGAGTCCCAGATCGTGGGAGGTGAAAACACTGTTGCGCTGGGACTCTGGGCACGGTGTGGTACTGGAGGATGTCGCTCAAACCTTAATGCAGTCGTTCTCCGCCCATCATTTTAAATAAGCCACGCTCCGGCTCGACAGGCAGTCCAATTATAGAAATTACATCTCTAGGGTCCTTGAAAAAGAAATAGCTGCGAATCCAACTGCAGACTGTCAGCCCTAGTTGCCACGTCTCCGACGGCAGTTTATATTGAAGCCTGATGCGTCTCATGTCCACTTGAACACCCATATAGTTCCAGCTGATTGGCTTGGCCGAAAGTAATGGCTGAGCCTATTGAGACTTGGAGATACCCTCCAGTACCACACCAAACCAGAGGGGTAACTAATGGACAGCTGAACGTGAGAAAGCTGAAGACAGGCCTGAAGCACACACTACACTGCCTCCGGGAGGATGCTATCCGTAAGATGACCAAGAGGCCAACATGACACTGCTACGAACACCGTTAAACGCCGTTCCGCGGCATAAACTCCGGGAAAACTAGTATATATAGCCAGAGTGAAATTCACATAGATGTGCAGACAGAGCATCAGAGTCTACACAACTAGTTTCACCACCTCAAAAGTATTCAAGGAGCATCTTTAGAAAAGTTTCAACATAATGGCTCGCCTAACAACCATCCTCCTTCGCCTTGTTGCCATTGCAACAGCCACCAAAGCAGGGCTTATAGCACGCCAAAGCAGCGTGGACTGCCGCGACGACCTTGACCCTTCCACACTTGCCAACGTAATAAGGCCCTTACCACTCTCCCAGACAGGTAGTCGTCCACAGAACTAATGCTAGGCAACCATTCAGGTACCAGATGCAGTCTCCTGCATCAACCAACTCGCAGCTCGCGGAGGAGAGGCATGCAATGCCGATGACCTGACCGTCACCCTGTGTGAGCAGAGTGGGACGGCCATCACCATCCTGAACAAGCAATTGAACTCTGGGGGTGGCAATGCTGGTAATGTTGCTGAAACCTGGTAAGTGGTAATCTTCGCAGAACCTTCCTGGCCGATCATATCCACTGACAAAAGGCGTGTCCTCAACAGCAACGGCATCGCCCAGGCTGCTGGTCGCATTATGGACTTCTGCTCGAGGGGCGACGGGAAAGTCCGCGGTGCAACTGATAGCTTCGTCAACTCGAACGTCTTGGTTGACATCCGTCTGGTGTCTTGATTTGTACACCATGGCGGAGGACCGCATGGACAACAAATAGAGATTCAATACATGTAGAATCTCTAAGCGGGGTCGAGTAATTAAGTTTGGTATTTAAGAAGATGGTGGCGAGGTTATGATGCTACCTGTGTATATTTGGTTCGCTTTCATCAACAAGACGTATGGGTCATCTTATGTTAAAACGTAGATAAATTCACATTCGTGGTGCATCTCTTCTAGAGCAGAACGTCATACGTGAGCGGTATGGAGCGCCCGCCTTCATCGATGGCAAGGAGCCATGATAGACGTGAAAACGGACACGGATTGAGTTGCTAGAATCATCTCTCGCGCGTCTCTGAAAAATTATTCCCAAGCTCAAGGGTTTTGGATAGGTCTGGATATGTAGAAGGTTCGGGTGGTGTTCAAAGACATCTTAATACAATGAAAATCACCTCGGGTTTCGAATAGTCCGAGAAAACGCGCAGTGCTGCGGAAACGCGACAAGGCGCTTTCGCTCGAGGCTTGAGGCGAGAACGACGGTCGCCAATCCTGGCGGTCGTTCCCCAGAATCAACTCGGACAACTCATCTATCCAGGCTGAGACCCTCGCGGCGATCTATCTACTCACCCGGCGAGGCCTATTTGTAGATTTCCGGCTTTCATCTTACACCGGGTTAGGTGAGCTATCCTGACAAAGCGGTGAACCCTGATTGGCGAGCAGCACTGGGCAATAGATATCATGTTGTTAACCAGCTGGGACGAGACCCTTCGGGTGATACCGATATGAATTACCCGAGTCCAGGTACTCAGAGATAATATGACATGTGTCTGGAATGCAAAATGGCGAGAACTGACGCCTAGGTCCGGAGCCTATTTGCCCGAGTCGGACTAAATCGAGCCAGTCCTTTCCGTGAGAGAATTATTAGAGGCTATATATCATCAGGCAGAGGCATAGCCCGTGAGGATTGTTCTTTAGGCAAAATCTGGTGGGTCCCGAGGACTGCGCATTGGATGAGTAGGTATTCCCTTGGGAATTTGTCCTGGCAAGTAAGGCCCGGGCATCTCCGTCGGGTGAGAGGGAGTGATGGACCCCACTCGTTAGGGATTTTTGGTGTGGTCACGACAATTAGGAGCGTATGTGCGTTCAAAAAGACAATATCATAGCTTCTACCTAGGTAGTACCGAATTTGCGCTCTAAATATCCCAAAGAAGCTGCGATATGTCAAGTTTATCGCCTCAGTGCTCAAAGCTTGACTTTGCCATTCTGAGTGGCCTCAGATGCTGCAAAAAATCCTCTTGGTACTATCTACTGAGTGTTCATCGATCCTAGCCAGCAACCAATCAGTGAGTTTGAAGCCAAGGGTGAGGTCTCCACCGCCTTTTATGGTGGTGTTGGAGCTTGTGTCTGGGTCAGCCTTCAGTGAAGCTCCCAGGTTAGTAAGCAGTCGTATACAGAGGCGGAACACGGCATAGAAGTCGATGCGCATAGTCGGTAGCTCTCCATCGAACTCAGGCTTGACTGCCTCTTTGATGGAATCGAGCGTGGCGCCGAAGAATGTTGGGAGCTTCTTGGTTATGTCGTCAACCTGCTTGGCGGTTCCTCGGTTGGCATTCGGGCCAGGTAGACCCTGGCCCATAATTCTGGCGTCGTCGAGTACCGTTGTTCCTCCAACCAATAGAATAGAGACATGCGACGAGGACAGCACTCGTGCTGTTTTGAAGATACCAGATTAGGAGGTTCAAGCTTTGATATGTCTGATGAAGCGGCACGAAATGTCGCGGTCTCCAAAGTTGTGGGACTCAACCAAATGCCTCGGCTTCAGGACCGCGGGATGCGGATGGCGATGTCTTGTCTCGACTCAGCCCCTGACCCATAGCTCTCCGGAAGTGNNTGGGGTGGGGGGGGGGGGGGCAGTACGCCCGAGAAGAGAGCCTGCAGAAAGATCGTACAGAGCTGGTCGAAACGTTTAATTTTCTTAATGGGCTGATACAGACGTCGCAAAGCATTGTAAAGGTGCAACACGGCCGCGACATATCCTGGTTCCAGGCAAAGTTCCAGTGCCTTGTAGAATGTGTGGGTGAGGATCGCGACCATGTGGCTACCGGCGGTCCAAGGGGCTTGATAGTATAGATCAAACCGCACCTCTGCGACGTATTGAGTTAATACTTGGATCGTCCCATAGAGCAAGATGAAGTGCTCCGTCTACCCTTGGTGATTTTTTTGATTTCAATGCCTGACAAGAGCCGTCGTTTCCTGGATGCTTTTGAGAACCTGACCTGCGAATCGCAAGCACTCGATCCGACAATTGCGCCTGGACGCTGTGCTGCCTCCTTCTCCCCAGTAAAAGGCCTTGTAAGTAGAGAGGAGCATGGAATAACCAAATACAAGAGAAATGGGTGTTTGAGAATCAGGCCCAGCCAATGCGGGCTCTAGAAGCTCTAACAGCGGGTCAGACTCGCGATGACCGCCTTCAAATGGTAATAGACAGCGACCTGACGTGGGCGTGGAAATATCTTCAGCTTTCAGCAGCTGGCGCATTAGGTACCTCTCAATCTGGTCAACGGCATTGTCGTTCGCCTGCTTGGTCTCTTCATCGTCTACCAAGAGGGAAGGGACAGTGGCGTTATCAAGCCCAGTCTCTACCGCAGCCTTATCGATACCAGCACTCGGTTGAAAAATGAAGTCGGATGGCTTTCGTCGTCTGGTGGCGTCCGGAAGAATGACGCGATAGTCGTCACGTGTCCTAGCATCCCTTATGATTCTCGCAAAGGCCTAGAAATACATGCTATCAAAAAGCATGTTGCCGAAAATGTCTGTCTGTGATGTCCAGGAACCTGATTCTGGGACTCCCCTTCTGCTTGTGTTGAAGCCATATCTCGACCAATGCGTCGGCGTCAGGTGCGATATGATATATCGAGGGGTGCATCTTTTCGACAGCATGCAGAATAGTCGTCGATAACCAGGCTGCTACTGGGACAGGCAGTGACTCCATGGACGCCTCCACCCAGATGCTGTTGATTGTCTTACAAAGACCGTCAATTTCCTGATGAGGTAGGTGTGAGTGAATGAATGTGTGATATCGAACTTGGGCGACCTCTTACATAAAAAAAAAAGATAACCAATTCGATCCATCTCCCCAAGTTATCGTGTTTCAGAGTTCGGAGAGGCAATGGAGGGGCGTGATCAGGCGAGACTCGGATCTGATGGGTGCACTTCGGGTTTGCTGGATCCAGGCGCTCGGTATTATTCCCCGTGTTTTTCATTAGGAACAGACTCGACGACAAAGGAGAAAGGCAACCGTTCTGATAGGAGGAGGGGATGTCAGCAGGGTTAGGGGCCAAGCTGGCAGATGACTAAACAGCCGACCGATAAGATAAGGATTTTGGGAGTTACTGGTCCCGACCGCAAATACGACACACGCGCCCATCCAGACTCCCTCTTGACACCACCATCGCCACCATGGATCGCATCCGCACCCGCACCTTTGACCCTTCCAAATTGAAGGCTGGGGCGGCGGAGTATTCCTCATCTGACTCTGAGGAAGATGACGACGATTACGTGAAACCGTCCACTGATCCCAGAGCAGACGAGTTCGCCGATTCCAACCCCCGAAAGCGCCGCAGAACCGGTCGCGACGCGAAAGAGAGCGCAGCGCTTGGAATTTTCGGTTCCGACAGCGAGGATGAAGGGCCTGCATGGCGCTTCAAGCGCAAGGATCTGCGCAGCAAAGGCATGACTTTCGTATCTTCGGCCGACAATGCGACAAAGGGTTTGGAAGACGAGGCCATGGCGGATGATGACGAGGAGGAGGAAGATGAAGAGCGACCGAGCATGCGCGCCAACTTCGATGATGAGGACGAAGACGATGATGAAGAGGAAGAGACCACACCTGGGATTGGCCTCGGCTTCAAGTCATCGGCCGGCGCAGGCAGTGGACGGGCAGGTCTGGGTCAAGCGTTTAATGGATCCACGGTGGCCAATGGGCTGGGAAGCTTTTCGGCAGGAGGCGCTCGAATCCCCCACAAACCTTTCATGAAATCGAAATTCGACAGCAATAACCCTATTGGACGTGGCTTCGTACCCTCTTCGGACACCCAGCCTGTACTCGATACCACGATGGCTGCCGAGACGCCAACACGGCCAAAGGTGGCCCAGGCGCAACCCAGCGCATTTTCTACGAAGAATGGAAAGACAAAAATCAACTCAAGCTCGTTTGGGGCTCGAATGATGGCCAAGATGGGTTATAAACAAGGCCAGGGTCTCGGCGCAGAAAACACAGGTCGACAGATCATCATCGAGGCGCCCCTGCGCCCTCAGCGGGTTGGTCTCGGCGCGGTGAAGGAGAAAACGGAACAGGAGAGACAAGAGGAGAAGCGGCAGGCAAGGGCGCGAGGAGAGGTGGTAATAGACTCAGATGAAGAGGAGAAAAAGAAAAAGGCCGAGCGGAGGAAGAAGTCCCTCGCTGGCGGCCTGAGGAGTGGCACCGGCAGCGCCGCGAGCACACCGAAGCGGCAGAAGCCCAAATACATGACGATGGATGAAGTCAAGAAGGCTGCGCCTGGGTTGAGCATTCCGGATGCTTTCACGCCAATTCTCGATTTGACGGGTCCAGGTGGAGCCAAGAAAATGCTAACCTCTTCATCCGGACTTATGACACCGACAGGGGCAACGGCCGAAGACGAAGATGAGCTGCAGTCCAAGAAGCTGGTCAAGCGGGCACAGAACGACTTCATGGCCATCTTGGAGGAATGGCAGGGTCTACAAGAACGGAAAGCTTTCGCCGAGCTACAATTACAGCAAGAACAACAAGAGCTGGATGAACTCGAGAAGGGAGTCGCAAGTCATCAGCTTCTGGCTGCGATATTCGACGAGTTGTTGCAGCTGGAGCAACCGGATGAAGAGGTATTCCTCAACGGCGGCGACCATACGAAGCAGCGCTGGGACCGAGTCATGTCACTGCTTCGGAAGGCAAATGAGTCGGCGTCAAACATGACAATTCAAGCCGTCAGGGAAGAGATGGCCGCAACAGCTGTTGCTGCAATCCATCCTGTTTTGAATGACATGATCGAGAATTGGAACCCTCTCCAGAGTCCAAGAGCCGATTACGCCTCCGATCTGGGATCCATCAAAACATTGTTTGGACTCGAGAAGTCAGTAACCATCGCAAAAGCCAGGTCATCTGCGACCCCATACGAGAGCATGATGTACAAGCTTTGGCTTCCACACGTTTCTCGCTCAATACGAGATTGGAATGTCCGGGATGCGGACCCAATGATCGCGGTATACGAGGCCTGGCACCCAGTTCTTCCTGGCTTTGTAAAAACATACTTTCTCGAGCAGGACATTGTCAGGAAGTTGGACGAGGCGATCGCAAAATGGGAACCAAAGCGGAAGAAGCACCACAGTCTGCCACATCTCTGGCTATTCCCATGGCTGCAGCATCTGCCTTACCACCATCTGGACCCGAAGAGCTCCACTGGTCTTGTGGCCGACGTTAAGCGGAAGTTCAGGCAGCTGATTGATGTCTGGGACTTCGATCGCGGCGTCATCCCGGGCTTGAAAGAGTGGAGGAACGTTCTCCGCCCAAACAAGGCGAACGATCAGTGGAAGCCTCTCGTCATGAACCATATTTTGCCCAGCATGGCTCGGTTCCTGCGGAAGAACTTCGATGTGCAGCCCAGCGACCAGGAGCCCTACCTCCAAGTACTGAGCGGGGTGATGGAATGGCGTCACATTGTGTCACCTACCATAGTTGCAGAAGTGGTCGTGGCAGAAGTTTTTCCGAAGTGGCATAGCATACTCTACCAGTGGTTGGTCGACGAAGATGTGAGCTACGAGGATATTGCCCAGTGGTGTGAATGGTGGCATGATGCCGATGGGCCGTTTCCACCTGAGATCAGAGATACGGTCTCAGTTGCTTCGGAGTTTGAGAAGGGGTTGCACACCATCGAGCGGGCACTTGACCTATTCGACCTCGGGAAAGACCCCAAGAGTACTTTGGCGCCGCCAACAGCAGGTCCTGCCCTCACACCGCAGGCAACGAATGGGCACCATCATGCTCATCACGCCCAGCACCACCGTCGCAAGCACGAGAACCCATCCGAGCTTCCCAAAGTAGAGGAGAAACGCGCGTTCCGCCATTTAGTGGAGGACTGGTGCCAGGAGAACGATTTACAGTTCATACCGGAACGGAGGCAGCATCATAGCGAGGGTCCGTTATACAGGATAACAGCCCGCGGAGATGGGAAGGGTGGCAAGCTTGGTTATTTCAAAGGAAATAAACTGTGTCTGCTCGTCAAGAATGGCGCGGAGGAGTTTGGCGAGTCGGAAGGCGATATGGACAGACTGATGACCCATGTGATGTAGGCCACATCATACCAGAATGCGTACGAATTCTTCATAGACCGACATCGCCAGGATCACTTTTTGCGGAAGGACATGTCAGCCGGTGAAGAGGCGCCGCGCCCGACGAGGAAAATCCTATAATGCGGACTTCCTCAATGACAGCGAGCGCACTGACTTACTCACGCGCACAACACAGCTGCTTTGTTCGTATTTTCCTTTATTTCTTTACCAAATCTGGTAAATCCGACCGACTTCCGGGCTGACTGTACTCGTACAAGCACACCAAGTACGAGAACCATTTCCTACTGTTTGAACCACATGCTCAAGCGTATACATCGTGGCACGTAATCAAAATACCCCATCGGGCGACCAAGCTGCCATGTCACGCCCAGCCAGTCAGCACACGAACAGCGAGCGGCGGCGGGGCGAGCACGCTCTGTGGAGTGCGGTAAGGACGCGAGAGGCTCAGAAATATACGATGTCTCAGCCACGAACAGATGTCGTGAGCCGCCATCTGCAAGTCATCTTTTGGCAGCCAGCTATCAAAAGAGCTGGGTGGCGGGATTGGACCAACGGGAATGTCAGCAACTTGCCTGTGAGGAGGAGGCTTGCGGGGCTGGCCCAGCTAGTCCGGGATCCAGGATATCACCTTTTCGATCGGCTCCATTGAGGTCAGCTGCGTGCTAGGGGAGTTTGTCTATTACGACCGGTTCTTGGCATCCTGAGTGGACGCATTGGATATCAGTGAGGCTTCGTGCGGTTTCTAAATTTGGACGTGAAGTTCGAAGGGCCCGGTGTCGCGTGGGGCGCGGTTGAGCTCGGTAGAGTTGGCGACGAGTCTGGCTCAGTTTATCAAGGACTGACAACAAAGAACATCCCGGTATCTTCTGGGTCACCATGAGCCTAGCGGGATCTAAGCTTAG
Source organism: Juglanconis oblonga (assembly GCA_003012965.1). NCBI lineage: Eukaryota > Fungi > Ascomycota > Sordariomycetes > Diaporthales > Juglanconidaceae > Juglanconis > Juglanconis oblonga. Next base: position 33,067 of record MUZH01004315.1, on the reverse strand, counting down.
AATATACTTAAGCTCCGACAGGATCAAGCCGTAGGGCTGAAGTAAAGACAACCGGTTTTGGTCTACTCGGAAGCCTCTTTGTCGATTTCCCCGGCGCTTCTCAGCCACGTTCTCAGTTGGATGCTACGTAGCGCAGCAGAAGTCAGACCATAGACCGTTAAACTAATCTGTGCTGTACCTACTTTCGTGATCATGACCTCTTCAAGATGACATGTAAATGGTCACTGAGCTGATGTCACCTGCCTGACCAGCCGTACACCGGCGAAGGCGGCCCTTTCCTCAGCCCCAATTACTCTACTCAGCCGGTGGTATTAACCCGAAAGAAGAGAGAGTTCATTCCAAGCTACATGGCCGTTCGGCGGAAACGAGTCAGTCGTGGTGAATATAAAATGAGGACCAGATGCCCTTCCAGATAAACATTTACCTCGACATCGTCAACTCATACAACAAAGCAGAAACAGCTCACCCATCTAGACTACCAACCATTTTTAATCACTTCACTTGTACTCAAAACTTGGCTCTATCCATCCATCTTAGTCAAAATGCAGTTCACCACCACCATTCTTGCTCTTGCTGCCACCGCCTTCGCGGCCCCTGACCTGTCCATCCGCGGCGGTCAGTGCACCTTTGGGCAATACGCCTGCTCCTACGATGGCCTTTCAATCAAGCAGTGTGATATCTCCGGAAGCTGGGTTGTACGTATCCTCTCTCACTTCACCCTACGCTCTTATGTCTTGTTTTGGCTAACAGCACGTCCAGGAGGTCGGATCCTGCCCCGAGGGTGATCTCTGCAAGTACTCGCCCGACAACAACCTGCCATACTGTTTTGGTCCCAACAAGAGGGAGGAGAAGCACGAGGAGACACGCGATGAATACCCGTGGTGCTCTACCCCCGGCACCTACACCTGCACTTGGGATAACAGCGGCATCGATGTGTGCAATGCGCAGAACCAGCTCGTGCTGAACGGGGATTGCCCCGAGGGAACGCACTGTGAGCTGCTGACTTCGGCTGGATATATTCCTTTCTGCGTCAACTAAATGATTTATCTGGAAAATGGGTGGGTTGGATACTCGGAATTGGTCCTGGGGCGGAGTGGTGAGCGTGATACAGCAAAGCTAAGGCTCGGCCGGATTTGCGTAGACCAAAGGGATACCAGCAAATGTTTGGTGAGGGACACTCCTTAGAAATTATTCTTCTCTTTCATTTAGTATAATGATATTTAATAGAGTCCCAAGGGAGCCTTTCTGTTCTCCGATGTGGAATTACAGGCCTGCAACTTGGCTGAATAAGGCTATACTATCCCAAGGATTCGTAGATACCTCCTCCCTCTACTGCACACCCATTCTTGTTCCCGACATCATAATCACTACTGGAATTCAAACGTTCAACTCTTTCTTGCCAAGACCATTAGAAACACAGAGACGCGGATACATCACAGGAAACCTCGGACTAGTCCCGCCTGTCTCCTGTAGCTAGTTCTGAAGAAATTGCCTTGGACGGCTTCGATCACCAAATAGCGTCAGAAACATACATACCTCTTCCAAGGTTGGTTCTTGGGCGGCTCCCTGGTGTGGGGTTCCAGCCACTTGAAAACTTGCCGCGTCCTACGTCTGGGCTCTCCTTCTTGCCCCGCCTTTTTCACATCTACTCCAGGATTAAGATCACACTGGTTCTGGTAATTTCCAAGTCCCTGACTTGGTCGAAGCATTGAGAGGTATCCTGCTTGATAAAACCGACTAGTCAGCATGAGTGCAGCTGCGACGCAAGCGCTCGAGTACCTGGAGGAAAAGGCGTCCACAACCGTTACGGTGTCGGCCCTCCATGGCGGCACGTTCACCCTGCCACTGAGAGTGTTTATATCAGACGCTTCGGAAGCAGACCGAAGCCTTGTACCCTCACTGTCGTTCCTCCTCGTTCACCACAACAGCAGCGGGCAGCGCACCAACATCCTCTTCGATCTGGGACTTCGTCGTAATGTCCAAGACTATATACCTGCGATCCAAGATCACTTGCAAGCTAGACAGCCCATGACCGCCCTTCCAGATGTCAGACAGAGCTTATCGGACGGGGGAGTCCAACCTTCGGACATCTCCCACGTTATCATCAGTCAGTGAGTAGCCACTTCTTCCAGGACCGAGCCCATCTTTCCCTTGGGAGAATCTTCTAGATTTCAATAAGAGCGGAATCCCAAAATATAAACTCAACACTTCTTAGTGTCCACTGGGATCACACAGGCACCCCGGCAGATTTCCCACAGTCCGAGTTCTGGGTAGGAAGCGGGGCGTTAGATGTCCTCAAGAACGGACTCGGTGGACACCTGAGTCACCAGCACTTTGAAAGCAAGCTTTTCGATGGCCTCAATGTCAAAGAATTCCCGACCCCGCCTACAGACAAAGAGACGGGAACCGACTGGGAGAAGATTGGCGATTTCTGGGCGTATGATCTGATGGTGGACGGCTCCATCTACGTGGTGGACGCCCCGGGACATCTCCCCGGCCACGTCAATCTCCTTGCGCGTGTTGGAGAGAGACGATGGATATATCTTGTTGGCGATGCGTGCCATGATAAGCGGCTTCTGACGGGGGAGAAGGAGATTGCGGAATGGACTGATTCGGAGGGGCGTTTCTGCTGCATTCATATCGACAAGAAGGAAGCCGAAGCCACTCTAGCGAGGATTCGGGCTTTACAAGCCGCGGCAGACAAGAGTGGATTTCATCTCGAGGTGGTTTTAGCTCATGGGATGGATTGGGCCAAAGCGAATCCGCAGGCGTTCCTACCGGGCACCATATCGAGCTCTTGACTTGCTGCAAGGGTTGGTTGGTTGAACATTTTATCCTGGGACTTCATTAACAGGGTGGTGAGGATAGCCCACCAGCCATAGCATGGAAAGAGACACTGCCACAGGATTTGGGGGGGGGGGCGAACGAGCAAGCCGATCTCTGCTATAGGCTGGAAATGCCTAGGCTGGAAATGCCGTGGCTACGCCAGCCAAAGCTACAAGGCCGGGTCATTCGGGCGGGGAAGGTAGCACACAGTTGGTAAGGGATTGGGATGGCGCCAGCAGTTCGGCAGTGGAAGTAGTGGCCGAGAGGATCATCTCATCAACTCTCCAACTCGATTGATACTATCATTTCATCTTGGTTGCCAACTTGGCGGGACTACGGGACTGCGATTTGGCAACGTCCCATCGAGAAGTCTATTGGCCTCGAATCTTGGACCTGTATTTTTCTGCCTTGTCAACCTTTTTGGAAAGGGTTGCTCAAAATGAACAAGGGACCTTCATCAGTCGGCTTCATCGGCCTGGGTACGATGGGCTTCCCCATGGCCGGGAATCTTATATCAAAATTGCCACCAGGGTCGAAGATGTCCGTCTACGATATCTCCGTGGACTTGGTCAGCAAGTTCAGGGCGCAACATCCCGAAGCGGTTGTCCCATGCGGCTCTGCGAAGGAGGTGACCGAAAAGGCTGTGAGTGCCGGCCTATTGCGCAAAGGTTGGAGTCCAGCATGAAGGAGTTCAAGCTGATAGATCCAGAACACCGTGTTCACCATGGTCCCGGAAGGATCACATGTTCGCACCGTGTTTCTAGACGAGACAGACGGAGTTCTCGCGGCCACGCCGGCGCCGAGGGCCCTTATGGACTGCTCCACCATCGACCGCGAAACTTCACTCGCCGTTTTCGAGCAAGTAAAAAGGAAGCATCCTGAGGCTAGATTCTTTGATACTCCGGTCTCGGGTGGAGAAGTGGGTGCAGAGAAGGCCACTCTCACCTTCATGGTGGGCTGTACCGATGACGATCCGGAGTTCCCGTATATCCAAGACATCCTCAGCCTTATGGGAACCAATATCATCGCGTGCGGAGGCCCATCACTCGGCGTGACAGCGAAGCTCACCAACAACTACTGCTCGGCGATGATCTCGCTGGCCACGGCTGAGGCGATGAACATAGGGATGAGAGCGGGTATGGATCCGCGTCTCATCCAGCGGATATTTTCCAAGAGCACGGCACAGTCTACCATGTGTGACAAATTCAACCCTGTCCCGGGAATCTGTCCGGAGGCTCCGGCAAGCCATGGTTATCAGGGCGGCTTCAAGATCCAGCTGATGCGGAAGGATGTTGGACTCGCGGTGAAAATAGCCGAGAACGTGGGAGCGAAGTTGTTGTTGGCGGATTCTGGACTGAAAGCTTACACCGAGGCAAGTGAGGATCCGCAATGTAAGAATCTGGACTCGAGGGTCATCTACCGTTTCCTGGGCGGCGACGAGGATTGGGAGACCAAAGCGAAATAGATGTTCATCAGGCTCTGCACACCGGGGAAGTCCGCTAAAGAGTCTGGGTATTTACATGTTATCCTCTGTATTTCTTTCACGTCTTCAAGCAGATCCCAACTCCTTTCTGCTATTCCATTAGAAGTGCTGCCATTCCAAGTGGGTGGTCTAAAACATTTCCGGTAGAAGCTCTGATAGGGGCTCCTGAACTCCAGGGCGATTCCTGTATGCCGATGACCGGATTTCTGCTTGCAAGAAATATGAGGGGAAAGGGGAATGTGGCAAGGCGTTGGGGACAAGGTCTGCGAGATCGGTACGGGGTCTAGTAATAGACCAGCGGAATGTGAAAGAAGTATGGTCGAGAGTCTCCATCCACTTTATCATAAATGCTGAGGATTCACCGTCCCAGGGTCCACAAGTGGAATTGTCATAATTATCTCGATCCCACATAGTGATTCTGTCGCCCTCTGTTTCATATATCCCACCTATTTGCTGTTATCGAGACTTTCTAGACGCAGTCAACATGAGTTCCTCCCACTCCCCCGCTGGTAGCGACAAAGTGACCGCCGCACATAAGACCATCTTCGATGAGGGACTGAAGCTGCGCCGTGAGGTCAATGGAGCAGCCTACGTCGATAATGCCCTCAAGAATAACGTTTCCGAATTCAACCGACCCATGCAGGAGCTCGTCACGGAGGCATGCTGGGGATCTGTGTGGGTCCGCGATGGTCTGGAGAAGAAGTTCCGGTCGCTGCTGAACATCGGCATGTTGGTCGCCTTGAACAGATCTACGGAGCTGGCAACGCATGTCAAGGGAGCCATCACCAATGGAGCAACGGAGGTTGAGATAAGGGAGACATTGTTGCAGGCTGCAATTTACTGTGGGATGCCGGCGGGCCTGGAGGGCTTCAGGGTTGCGGAGCGAGTGATCAATGCTGTCAAAGAGGAGAGGGGTGGCAAGTTGGATTGAAGTGCCTTTGAAGCGCCTTCTTGCCGCTGACCGCTGTAAGGACAGCGCGATCTGCTCGAACGAGCTTGTGCTGGAGATGGTTGTTCAACTCTTGCTGCGGCTGAAAGTAGTCAGGGGCAGCTCATAGAGGTATGGACTCAGTTATATCGGTCCAACCCAATGATGGAAGGTGGTCGATATATATGAACAGCAGAAGAAATGCCTCTTTCTTTATATGATTATCTGGGTACCTAATCTACCAAAGACGAGCTAGGTGCCGTGTAACATTCCAAGCTGCTTGGTCAGGTCCCCCCTTCATCAGTCAGGAACTTCGCATGGTTGTCAGATGGCGAGGAAGGAGATGCTGTCTCTTTGCCTTTCAAGGTTTGAGAAGGGACCTCTGACCGAGAGGCTTCCGGAAACGAGGCAAATTCATTGGGCTGACTCGCCTCCACCGTTCTAAGTTCGTTGGCGTTGTTGGCGTTGATGGCTCGGCACACCCCGCAGGTCAATAGTATAAATTCGCTCCGTGGCCTCCACGGTTGACCATCCCCTTGTCATTTTCAAATGTCCTACCGTCACTTAACAAGTCTCAGACCATAATATTAAGCCTTTGATATTTTCACTGGATCTGATACCGTTCGTAGGAATGGAAGCTATCATCGCTCAAGCCATCAAAGATAGTGCGGCACTGAGAAAGACCTCGGTGCCGTGGAATCCGGATGAGCCGTATTCCCAATCCTACTACGCCTTTGATACTGCAACATCGTCCTGGATGTCAAAGTCCACAAGCACGCCAATAGACCGGAACAATTCTAGCCCTGAAATCACTCATATCGCTCTATATTCATGGAACATCGACTTCATGCTCCCCTTCGCCGAGGCGCGTATGAAACCAGCTTTGGCCTACCTCGACAGCTTGACGCGGCTCACCTCGACCAACCCGGCCATTGCTCCCGTGATCTTCCTCCAGGAGTGCACCGCTTCTGATTTAACTACGATCGCCGCCACACCCTGGGTCCGAGAGCGCTACCATCTTACCGATGTGGACCCCGCCAACTGGGCAGCCACGTACTATGGCACCACCACACTCATCGACTCTCGTCTGCCCATTGAAGCTGTTTTCCGCGTGCATTACTCCAAGACCCGCATGGATCGCGATGCCCTCTTCGTGGATGTCTCCCTCGGTCCCGACCGCAAGACGGTCCGCCTCTGCAACACCCACCTCGAGTCCCTGGCCTTGGAGCCTCCCTTCCGCCCACCGCAGATGCAGCTCGTAGCGCGCCACCTGCACGAGGAGCACCTGCATGCTGCGTTGGCCGCGGGGGACTTCAACGCTATCCAGCCGTCTGACCGGACCTTGCACGTGGATGGCGGCAACGATCTCAGGGATGCGTTCCTCGAGCTGGGTGGGGAGGAGGACGCTGAAGATGGGTTCACGTGGGGCCAGCAGGCGGCGACGAAGCTCCGGGAGCAATATGGCTGTTCACGCATGGACAAGGTCTATTTCTGTGGGAATGTCAAGCTGATAAACTTTGAGAGGTTCGGGCAGGATGTCTTGGTGGAGGGGGAGGAGGAAAAGAAGCATATCGCGGCGTTGGGCTTCGAGAAGCCGTGGGTGACGGATCATTTGGGGGTTATGGCCGAAGTAGAGATTGTGGCAGGTCGGGGAGATTCCCAAGCTTAATATAATTGCAGGGTATGTTTTTGAAGTCCTGTTCTCACAGCGAAAATTGCTAGACGCATTCCCAGGCGGTATACTCGTGGGGCCTTGACCAATGAACCAGGACATGAACGTGCCCTTGACAGTGGACAGGGGAAGGGAGTAGCTTCAGGCTCTATGCAGGAATCGGTATACATTTCAACATTGAAAAGGACAGTATAAAAGAATTCAAGGAGAACATCAATGACTGAGCTACCTGGTGGGCGTGGAAAAGACGTGGTAGCTTTGTTAATGTTTTCCGTGTCAGGGAATCCGAGGAACAAAATTTGAGACCTGTCCCATACTATTTGATCTTGGGTAAATGTTTGAGCCATGACGGTACTGACAACAAGCCGTATTGGGCGAGAAATTCGATCGAGAAAGCTTGAACCGCGAAGTCTGGGGCATGCGGTCTTCTTTGATCAAGACTTGGCGAATTCGAGGGTGAGAGAAAATGCCAGTCTATTATCTGCCCGTCTTCTCCCCCATTCTCCTGTCCTGGATTTCTCACAGCGTCACATATTGTGCAGACCTTGATCTCTTTCAAGACCCCAGCATGCGGCACGAAGCTCTCATCGTTGGCCTTTGCGACTATTGTATGGTACGGAAACACGGCTTTAATACAAGTATGACACGATTCCAGCTTATAGTAAGCATAGTTGGTCTTACTTATGTTGGTGTTGGAAATATGTCGGCATTGTGGTTGCCCTTGCTGAAGAACTCCATAGATTCTGTCCAATTACAAAAAAGAATCAATCAACGGTGAGATCACTTCTGCTGAGGGTACTCAAACTGCATATTATTCTTCTTCGCGGCCAACCTAGCTAACAAGCTTGGCCTCTGTCACCAGTCGGTTGTTCAGATTTTGGTTCACAGCGTTCGATCACATGTACGATTGTACGCTTTGTGAACGAGTTTCCTTCGCAGAGTGAGTCCGGCCGCAGAGTGGATCCTGCTCATATTGGGATAGCTACTAGCGAAGCCATTTTGTTCCTTCTGTCTATCGGTCGAAAAGAATGTGTAGTGGTATCGATATGTAGTAGTGTTTTGAGGGAATGGGGTTCCCCGAAATCCGGAATCCAGCAGGATTGCCAGAAGAGCAAAAGAGTAGTGACAAGGCCAGTCACTGGATGCCATGACCCGCAACATGATGCAACAGACCAAATCCATGTGGATGCCTTGTCTAGACGGGTTGGTCTTTCTATCTATGGTTTTATCTCGTTCTTCAGCTTCTGCCCAGCCAAGAATCTGCGCAGGTTCTCTGCGATCAGAGCCTCGGCGCCCTGCGGCCTGCCACCAGCCGCATGGGGGCTGATCACGCAGTTCTTGACCTTCCACAGCTTCGAATCGCTCGGCAGCGGCTCCTTCTCAAACACATCCAGCGCAGCACCGCCAATCTCGTGGTTCGACAGCGCTGTGAACAAAGCCTCCTCATCAATGCAGCTTCCGCGGCCGACGTTGACGACCCACGCGTGGTTGGGAAGCTGAGCCAGCCTCTCCTTGTTCAGCGCGTGCTTGGTGCTGTCATCACCGGGCAGGATCATGACCAGCGCATCGGTGGTCTTGAGCACCTCGGACAGCTGGTCCTCGCCGAAGACCTCGTAGCCGTCACGGACGCCGGCCTTCCTCGCGACGCCGCGCACGGTGGCGCCCAGGGAGACCAGCCAGGGGGCGAGCTTCTTGGCGATGTTGCCGAAGCCCCAGATGGTGACGGTGGCGTCGCGCAGGGTGGTGAACTTGTCCTTGGGGCGGTCGGGCTGGGGTCCGCCCAGGTGGTGCGGCCACTGGCCCTGCAGCTGCAGGTCGCGCATCTCGTGGAACTTGCGGGCGGCGGTCAGCAGCAGGCCCAGGGTGTGCTCGGCGACGGTGTGGTCGTGCAGGCCGGAGCCGGTGCACACGATGACGGAGGAGGGGAAGCCGGCGGCGAAGACGTCGTTGGGGCCGGCGGCGCAGGACTGGATCCATTTCAGGTTCTTCATGCGCTTGGCGGCGTCCGAGAGGTTGGCGGCGGAGTTGGTCCAGACCACGAGGATCTCGGCGTCGATGAGGTCCTCGGGGATGAGCTCTTTGGCATTGTACGGGTGGATGGTGACCGGGAAGCCCTCGATCGACTGGATGTCGAGGACGAGGGACTTGTTGCAGGACTCGGGGGTTGGCACGAGGAGCTTCATCTTGACTGCTGGGAAGGAGGCTGTGCCGCAGGTCGGGGAGTGACTTGGAGCGGGAGAGACAAGGCAAGCTGGAAGAAATACGCTGGTGAGAAAATCACGACTATTAAAAACAGAGAACAAAATGGCCAGGCTGCAATGGAGACGACATCGTCAACCGGCCCGGCCAGCTACTGACACTGAAGGGCGGGCGCGGGGTCGATGGCGGGGCGGGGATCGGAGTACCTGGTACTATGTACCTCTAGTGGGGTCAGTTCGGAGAAACAGCGATATTCGGACCCCTGCCCGGCTGCCCGGCTGCCCGGCTGCCCCGCAGAAGAATCAAGCGGGACGTGCTCTTTCAAACGGGTCACATTCGCCGAGATGTTCCATGACACATATCGTCCGATGTCTTTGTCTAGTGCTGTCACCAAGGGACCCTGGAAGGCTACACGCCGTGCCAGCCTCACCACCCGCAGCCACAACACCTGCCCGCGAAACACCCCCGGGATCAGCCTCTCTCGAAGTAGACGCCAGATGCCTGGATTCCTTCCAAGTGGCTGACTGGGCACCGGATTCTCTCAGTCATCTATTTAGTCGGGGAACTTGAGACGGAACCCGTCAGGCGGCTGCTTGCTTGCTGGCAATTTCCCCGCCATCCAGTCGTGGCCGATCACACCCTCCAGCGTCTCATCCACCACGAACAAAGTGCTGACCTTGGGCAGGCGGTCCCACTGGTACCTGTGGTAGATGCCGGCTTCTGGCTGATCGCTGTCGTTCTTGGGAAGACTGACGGTCTCAAACTCCCGCAGCAGATCCAAGACCTGGCCCAGCCACCAGACACCGTCCACGTGACCAGACCCACACCTACGGTGGACGTGCGACCTCGAGCGGCAGCAGATGCCTAGCTGGAAGAATATGGAGTCCGCGCCTCTGCTGGAGCCGCATTCTCCACGTGCCACGGTGTAGATGGACTGGCCTGTCATGAGGTCATTGACGTCCTTGGTCACCTGTAGATGATGAACGGCGCTGTCCGCCTTCGAGTAAAGGTGGTGGTCCATGATAAGTATGTTTTGCAACTTGGGAAACTGGTGGAACGTCTCCACAAGCCGCGCTCGGTGGGGGCCCGGAAGATCCATAACCTCCCGGGTGCACAGCAGGTCAGCGTACCATATTGCGATATTGCGTATGAGCATATTCCATTCACCTGTTTGGATTCGACAGTTAGGTACTGCACCGCAAAGGGGACGAACTTGGGACGACCATTTGGCTCGAAAAATACGTACGATCGTATAAGGTAGATTCGTGCGCTGCGCTCGCGGCGTCGCCGGTGGGTAGAGGAGCCGTTGGCTGCTCAGCCGGTCGCTCTCGACAGGACTGTGGCTGCACTGTTTGTGGTTGAGTGGTTGGCAATGTCGGGGCACGCGTCCGCGGTGCTGTCTCGGTGTAGGGGAGGACTACGTTCATCCAGATAATGTCGGCCGAGGGATTGATACGCATGGCTCCGCCCTTGCTCAGAGGGAGGACTGTCGGCAAGATGCACTCGATCTCGTTGCGTGCGTCTCTGCAGGTGAGCATCACGTCGCGGAGTTGACGGATACGCTGAGTAATGAGATAGACGCTGCTGGGGCTTAATGAGACCAAGACGGCCTCCTTCCCGTGCGGGTCAGTGTGAGGGGTAGAGATGATGTCGAAGCGGAGAGGAAAGAAGATCTCGGGCATCACGGCCCGCCAGATGATAGACCGTAGCTCTTGGGGTAAACTCCCAAATGTGGCTGCAGGCTTCTTGCTAGACCGCGCCTTGCGCCTCTGGTTGTGCTTGCCCATCATGTCCTGTCGTCAGGTGTCGATAGATTTGTGGGCCGGAGAATCAGTGTGGTTGAGTGTTTGTTCCAAGCCAGAGTTGGTGGGGGATAGGAGGATGACCTGGATATTTTCTGGGTGTGACGGATCCAACGACAAACGTCACGTTTTGGGGTGAAAGTTGCCCTGGTTCTTGTGTGGCTTGTGGCAAGTTTTGATCCACAGGTTGGGTCCAGAAGAAACTATGGACGGCCAAGGCTGGATGAAGATGAAGTGGTGGACGAGAAACCTCGGGTGAGCGCATATATTCAACCAAGTGCGGCACAAGAGTGGAACAAACCGCTGGCCTATTCGACTATTGGAGAGTCAAGAGCTGCCAGCTGAGAGCATCTGCCAAGCTGACAGGATTTATAGGTAGACAGGTACTTTAGTGAAGAAGGGCATTCGGTGACTTTCGGCAAAATTAAACACAGTGAATCCCGCACACTGCGAGTGCAAGTGCCATCTTATATACCGTTCCTGAATCATTCCTCATTTGCCACTTTTTCACGTGTTTGGCTCTCAAAAATAGTGTTGGCAGGTGTTTGGTAACCCTTCACCATCTGATTGAAAACGATAATGTTCTAGATGTCCATTAGCGGCCTGCCGGTTTGTGGCCCCGTCAACGACTGCGTCAATGAGAACACAGGTAAGGTGACTCACCCCGTCATAGTCCTCCACGACCAAGTCCCTTAGTCCCCATGGCTTCGTTGTAATTCCACCCACAACTTTGGCCTTGTTCGTCTTGAGAGTCGCGGCAAGCTGCTCGAGCTCGTCGTCTTCGCCGTCAATCCGGATGTAAATCTTGCCAAATTTTACATCGTTCGGAATGGGCGGGACTCCGCGACCAGCAAACCCACGGCCTCGAACTTCATTAGCAAACGACCTAGAACGGAATGAAGCAATCTTCCACAGTAAGCCCCTGACCTACGGCGTAAGTAGATGTTCACCGCCGCGTCCCATTTGCCAACACCTTCATCGTCTACTAGTTGCACCCAGCAATGGTCGTCCCCATCACGACCTGCCAGGCGGAAACCGAGACTTTCGGTGTAGTACGTGATGGCATCTGGAATGGAGGTGACGGGTAAAGACGGTTGGATCTTGACGTACTTGGGAGCCATGTTCGGGGACGTTGTTGTTCAAAGGCACGAATTACCATTGCAGCCTCGCAGGTGACGTGACGTCGGAGAGCCCTCCCGGGTGGGGCCGAAAGTTAACCGAATCCGGCCCCTGCCGACGTCGTTCTCACCGAAGTCGCGTGGACACATCACCGACCTTACTTCACCCCCCGGATCGCGACTTGTATCACCTGACGGCGACGGGACCCTGCTCCCCATGCAAGCTCTCAGGTCCCCGAGCTTGGTAAACTCTAATTCGCCAATGGCTTCAACATGAGCCCACTTGGTCCCCGGCAGGTTAAATTCCACCACCCAGAGATCGCCAACCCGCGTTAGCAGCACTTGATCGCGCGGCAGCTCGGAGCGGCCAGCCGCAACAACGAAAATTAAGCAGAGCATCAGCGTACTAGGCTCTTCAAGATGTCGATTGCCCTCCTTGTGCCCCGCTACATGTGGTGCTGCAGGTGGATGCGCGATGAGGCTATAAAGACCATCCCCGGGTCATCCCCAGACCTGTGATACTTGGGTACGGTAACCGGTCCTCACCCTGTACACCAACTGCACGTGGCTAGGTGTGTGCCTTTTATCAGGATGGTGACACTGTGCCAAACCTTCGCCGCTATGGCCTCGCTTTTACCGGTGCTGGCTGCAGCCGTCGAAAACAGACAGCTCACGATCGTTGACCCCGGGAAACGAGACGCACTACAGGACGTAGTAGGATATTTCATGCAGCCTACCTACTTCAGATCGTGCACTAAATCCACTGGCTAGGTGAAATGGGACTCTCAGTCGCTGTTCGTGCGCGGCGAGCGCATCATGTTCTACTCCGGGGAGTTCCACCCCTTTCGTCTGCCCGTTCCGGGCCTGTGGCTGGATGTCTTTCAGAAGATCAAGGCCCTCGGATACACTGGAGTATCATTCTACGTCGACTGGCGACTGCTTGAAGGGAAAGAGGACGACTTTACTGCCGAGGGCGTTTTCGCGTTCGAGCCCTTCTTCGACGCCGCGGCGGAAGCAGGCCTGTACCTGCTGGCGCGCCCAGGTCCGTACATCAACGCAGAAGTTGCGGGTGGTGGCTTCCCGGGATGGCTGCAAAGGGAGTCGGCCATATTGCGGACCAACGAGAGTGGCTACGTCGATGCGACGCGGAACTATGTGGCGAACATAGGGAAGATCATTGCAGACGCTCAAATCACCAATGGTGGTCCAGTGATCGCGCTTCAGCCCGAGAACGAGTACACATACGGCGCAAGCTGGGTAACGTGGCCCGACGTCGATTACATTGAAGTCGTGAACGAATTGTATCGGAATGCCGGGATCGTGGTACCCTTTATCAACAATGAAGCGAGTCCGATCGGCCTGTTTACGTCAGGCGAACCAGGCGGGCCAGATATTTATGGGCACGACAGCTACCCGATCGGGTGGACGTGTAAGCTTTGTTGGCCTTTCTATGAAACGACAAGAGCTGACCCAACTCTCAGGCAGCGAGTCTTCGACGTGGACTGCTGATGCGCTGCCGACAAACTTCCGAGAGCTGCACCTTGAACAGAGTCCGGATACGCCATATGCTATCCCCGAGTTCCAGGGAGGGGCCATTGCTTACTGGGGTGGCTCCTGGGACCTTGATCAATGTGCAGCTTTCATAGGTCCCGAGGCCGAGCGCGTATTTTACAAGAATAATTTCGGATTTGGTATCACCGTATTCAACCTCTATATGGTTTGTCCCCCAGGCCTGCGGATTGTTGTTTCAGCATTTCTGACTTAACAGACATACGGCGGGACAAACTGGGGCAACCTGGGACAGCCAGGAGCATATACATCGTATGATTACGGTGCGGTCATCAAAGAGGATCGGACGCTGTTTCGGGAGAAATACGCAGAAGCAAAGCTGATCGCTCAGTTCATCAAGTCGTCCCCAGCCTACTTGACTGCCATTCCCGGCAACCTCACCAACACATCGTATGTTAGCACGCCTGAAGTGGCTACGACACCAATCTTCGGGAATGCCACCAACTTCTACGTCACACGACACTCTGACTACACGTCCCTCGAGTCAACGCCGTATACTCTTACTGTCCTAACAAGTCTTGGAAACGTGACCATCCCTCAACTTGGCGAAACACTGACGCTTAATGGCCGCGATTCCAAGGTACAGGTCACGGACTATGATGTCGGTGGCTATAATCTCGTCTACTCGTCCGCTGATATCTATACCCATAGCGCGAGCGGGAAGAAGAAAGTGCTGCTGCTATATGGTCTTGCCGGGGAGACTCATGAGTTTGCATTCTCTTCCAACTTGGGCAAGCCCACTATCGAGGGCGACAGCAATACAGTCAAAGTAGAAACAGTCGGATCCACGGTTGTGGTGCAGTGGGATGTCACTGAGGAGAGGAAAGTGCTCCATTACGGCAGCAACCTCGACGTGTACCTATTGTGGAGAAATGATGCCTTCAATTATTGGGTGCTGGAACTCGAGGCTGCCTCGCCCACCGGCAACTACACCTCTCAGACCAAAGACACCGTCATCGCAACCGCAGGATATCTGCTTCGCACAGCCGCCAAGGTTGGTACCTCACTCTATCTCACAGGCGACTTGAATTCAACCACTACGCTCGAAGTCATCGCTGGCCTCCCAGAGTCGAACAATATCTACTTCAACGGTGCCAAAGTCTCGGGCGTGGAGTCTGCGAATGGCCGTCTTTCCGCAACGCTCGCCTACTCTCCGCCAAGTATCGACATTCCTGATCTGTCAACCCTGGATTGGAAGTACATCGACTCGCTCCCAGAAATACAAGACAGCTACGATGACTCCGCGTGGACAGCAGCCGACCACGCCAATACCACCAATCAGGCCCGCGATAATTGGGGCACCGTCTTCAGCCTCTCAACCCCCACGTCTCTTGTCGCCGGTGACTACGGCTATCACACCGGCTCTTTGATCTATCGTGGGCACTTTGTCGCCAACGGAAACGAGTCCACACTCTACCTCGAGACGCAAGGCGGCTCAGGCTTTGGGCACTCTGTCTGGATCAACTCCACCTACCTCGGCTCTTTCGACGGTGACGGCGCACCGAGCGGAGTCAACCAGACATTGAATGTTCCACCTGGAGCCCTCGTCAGAGGAGACAATTATGTGATCACCGTCGTGATCGACCACATGGGGGAGGAGACAAACTGGACGCCCGGGTATGACACCATGAAGACGCCCCGGGGTATTCTCGACTACGCTCTCAGTGGACATCAGCAAACCGATCTCAGCTGGAAGGTTACTGGCAACCTCGGCGGGGAGAACTACGCCGATCGGACGCGTGGACCGCTGAATGAAGGAGGTCTGTACGTTGAAAGACAGGGCTACCATCTGCCTGCTCCGCCAAGCGAGGCATGGGAGAGCAAGAATCCGGTCTCCGACGGCGTAGATGTTGGAGTTGGGCTTTTCGTGACCAACTTTGATCTGGATATCCCGAAGGGCTGGGACGTACCGATGGACTTTGTGTTCACCAACTCTACGAGCAGTGACGGACCGGTAGACTACAGGGTACAGTTGTATGTGAATGGGTACCAGTTTGGGAAATACAGTAAGTCACCACTTTGACATGCCCGGTATCTTCTATCGTGTTTTGCTTTTTACTGGAACACGCTGACCTCGATTTAGTCAACAACCTCGGCCCCCAAACAAGCTTCCCAGTCCCACAGGGCATCCTCAACTACAGCGGCACAAACTACATCGCCGTCACGCTTTGGCCACTAGAAGAAGGCGGCGCAAAACTTGGCGGTCTGCAGCTGGTAGCCGATGCAGTGATCCAGTCGGGCATGAAGGACCCGGGTTTGAGTCCTGCACCTGCTTGGACGGAACGCGAGGGGGCTTACTAAGTTTCGGAGCTGGAAGTAAAGGTATATAAGAAGAGTACGAAGAGCATTCAATCAATTGCAACAAAAGAAAAATCCCACTGGGACTCTCCAGCTTGCATATCTGTCCAGTTCTCACAGGCTGTATCGAAACGCCAAATTCGCCCGATCCGTCAGATCCAAAAGACCTTTGTCCACCTTTTGACGGGAGACCTGCCCATTCTCGTGGGTCCTTTCAACGTATTCATAGTTTTCTTGCGCAAGGCCGGCCTGCAACGCATCCCGTCGCTTGTTCTCCTTGTTCCGAATATAACGGATGGCGAAGAGCAAAATGTAGTTAGCGACGTAGGATGCCTGGATAATGGTCAGAGTATCCAGTCCATCAAGCGGAGAAGGAGGGAAGGCGAGCTCACGAGCGTGATACCGTACGGAACGTAGTTCCGTGGCTTGTACTGTGCCCTCCAGAACTGAGTGCAGAGCGTCTGGTCGAGTGAATACCCGATGAGAAGTGCGGCGTTGATGGCGAGTCGCTACATCCAGGTAGGAGGAGCTAGTGGTAGGAGGAGCTAGTGGGAGTTCATCAGTATCATGGATGCATAGCCTATTTGGGATTGCAGCGAGGGCTTTACCTTCTTGTGTCCGGACGATGTCACGGCAAGACAGGATACTATTATTACCCAGCTTGGAATACCGCCGAAATTGAGCATGTAGTAAGCGCATAGGAGGCCCACGCTGTTGCTCCACGGGAGGGTAATCAGGAGAATGACGGCTATCATGGATGCTCAGAGATGGTCAACGCATAGTGATGAGAGTTAAACTGATCGGCGGTAAGATGATTGTCTTGAATGATACCCAATACTGAAGATAAGATGCAGCAAGAGTCGATCTGTTAGATGTGTGTTCAGTCTCAGTCCCAGCTTTGATTTATTTACAACCAGGTCTATAGCCGGCTTACTTGTCCACAAACTGCACTGCACATGTAGAAGTATATTAATTTCAGATCCTATTTTTGACTTGGACAGTATTGACTTGCATGCACAGAGACTGAATAGCAGCGGCAAGACAACCCAATCGATCTTATTACGAATTTTCCTACCATCTTGAGGGTCAAGATGTCCATTATCTACACCATGGCCAACGATCAAATCGGCAGTCTCATGAACACCCTGTTTCCTATTAGC
Organism: Juglanconis oblonga; assembly: GCA_003012965.1. Taxonomy (NCBI): domain Eukaryota; kingdom Fungi; phylum Ascomycota; class Sordariomycetes; order Diaporthales; family Juglanconidaceae; genus Juglanconis; species Juglanconis oblonga. The sequence goes on along the minus strand of MUZH01004315.1, from coordinate 16,012 downwards.
AGTTCTCCCAGGAATCGAAGTATTCCAAGTGAAAAGTTCAAGCTCTCTCGCCTTTTTATACTCTTGCACCAAGTCCACCTGACTGGTCTCGGTTGGAGTCACCTGTGCCTTCATTTCTGACACTTGAGATCTGAAGAGTCCTGACGTGAGTTGAACACACGCAGTGATTCACGCCCGAATAAATGTAGCAGGACTTTGGTTGATACGCACAGTTAATATAAACTCATATGCACCAACACATCATTTGTAGTCCGGTACCCTGAGGGACATCCCGTCCAGGCCTCGCACTCATCATTTGCACACGCCCCCTACGGCCAGACATTTGAAACCCGGGGTATCCAAAGAGAGAGATGAGGAGAGAGATGAGGCCTGTCCATCATTATTCGGTACTGATATCTGCCGGCCTCATCGACGTAGGTAGGTTAATGCTGTACCACACTAAATCGTCCGTGATTTGCTGGAAAGAGTGCTTACTGCCTGTCTCTTACCGACGGCATTGATAGGAGTCAGCATCAAGTGATGACTGGTCGGAAGCCATGGTCGCTTTCTGATCTACGACCCAAGGGTGAGGCGGGGTATATTTGACTCGGCTTGAAATGCAAGCGAAGAGGTAAAATGACACACATGAAGCGAATTGTCAGAAAACGGAAATCAAATCACAATTTGATGTGCGTTGAATGGGAAGGGTTGGCCGGGAAAGCTTACAACACCAGTCTCATCAAGTCTGACAAGGGAGCTCTGAAGAAGAAGTAGAAACGGCAGCAACCACCGTGTGGACAACTTGAAATACTGGAAACCATGGCGCCCTCTGCATACTTCCCCGGGCACTCCTCAGTCCAAAGCATTGGTGCTCTTGTTGTTGTCACCTTGATCTTGGCCGCTGTATACCGCCTCTACTTGACACCGTCCGCGAGATTTCCGGGACCAAGGCTTGCGGCGTTGACCTTCTTGTACGAATTCTACTATGATGTTTGGCCATATCAAGGCCAATATACCTGGAAAATCCGCAACCTGCATCGCGACTACGGTATGGTCCCCGTTTCAGCACCTGAACCTCTTGGTCTATCTTAGTGACTCACGATTTACAGGGCCGTTCGTCCGCATAAACCCATATGAAGTTCATTGCGACGATATAGACTTCTTCAACGTTCTCTATGTCAGCTCTGCCAAGCGAAAGACCAACAAGTGGACATGGGCTACAAGACAGTCGTACGTCATGCGTCTCTACCTCGCCATCTCGAGCACTCAATGCAGCCGGGGCATTCTACTGAGAACTTGACCAGGCCCCCTCGCGATTCAGCCTTCAAGACGCTCGACCACGACCTGCACAAGCAACGTCGCAACCAGCTGAGCCCGTTCTTCTCGAAATCCTCCATACGGCGACTGGAGCCCATTATCGTCGAGAGGGTCAACAAACTCAGCTCTCGGCTCGAGGAGGATTCGCAGGTGATATGCCTGACCGATGCCCTTGTCGCACTCACCGCAGACATCGTCACCAAGCTGTGCTTCGGCCAGGAATACGGCTTCCTTGAGCTGGACGACTTTGCTCGGGACTGGTATGCAAGCAGGGTGACCATCAGTTATGCGGGCCATCTTCTTCGCCAGTTTCCGTGGCTGTTTCATCTGCCAACCAGCTGGCTATCTATACCAACAGCGGCGGGAGAAAGTATCATTGCTGCGCAGAAGAGGAGCCAGGAGCTGACGCGACAGGTGACGGCACTAGCGGACAAGCATGCTGAATCAGGGGAAAAGACGCAGTTCAGTGGGGAGGACGACGCGTTTCCTACTGTCTTCCATGCCCTTCTGGACGCCGATGTGCCAGCTTCTGAGAAGTCTGCCTCTCGTCTGACAGAGGAGGCACAAGCTCTCATCGGTGCGGGATCCCTGACGACAGCGAATGCCCTGAACGCGATCTTCTACTATATTCTGAGCCACTCTCACTGTCTAACACGCCTCCAGACAGAACTTTGCACCGCTATTCCAGACCCGGCGTCGATCCCAGCAGCCGCGGAGCTGGAGCAGCTTCCGTATCTGATAGCCGTGATATACGAAGGGCTGAGGCTGAGCAAGGGCGTGCCGCACCGTTTCGCGCGTGTCTCCCGCGACGAGGACTACATGTACACCAACGCCAAGGGCGACACCATCACGATACCCCGGGGTGTCCCGGTGGGCATGTCATTCATCGACATCTTAGAGAATGAGGACACCTTCCCCGAACCAGACACGTTCCTGCCGGAGCGGTGGCTGGGTGGACCGGCGGCGGCCAGTGACACGACTGACAAGAGTAGCCTGGCCGACGAGGACAGTATCTGTGCCCTTCTCCGTCGCCGGAAATTTGCCCTGATGACCGTGTTTGGTGGGGGGACGCGGATGTGTTTGGGACTGAACCTCGCATGGGCGGAGATGTATCTCACCGTTGCGACTATCGTGCGGCGTTTCGGGGGGATCTTGAAGCTCCATGACGTGGACTTCGAGCGGGATATCAAGATCGTGAGGGATGGATTTGATGCCATGCCGAGCCGAGACTCGAAGGGTCTGCGGGTGGTCATCTTGCCTGCTGTGGAAGGATGATGGCATCGAGAGGCGAAACAGACCCACTGTTGTGTATTTCCTAGTGTTCATAATCCCGTCAGCAGAGAGGACACTATGGAATGGAGTCATCCTTCGAGCTGAAAACTGTGATTCAACTGTTCCAGCCTCCCCATCACAGCCGCCTTTTAATATCCTCGGGCATCTCAAAGACCTTCCCTGGGTTCATGATCCACTTCGGGTCCACAGACCTCTTGATCGTCTGCATCATTCCGATTGTATCCTCGCCCAGCTCATCCATGAGACACTCTTTCTTGCCGATGCCAATGGCATGCTCCCCGGACACCGTTCCCTCCATCTCGAGAGCCCTCCTTACCATGTTGTGCACGACGTCGCCGACCCTTTTGCTGAGCTCCTTGTTCTCAGGGTCGTACATCAGAGCCACGTGGAAGTTCCCGTCCCCAACATGTCCAACCACGCTGGCGAATATGCCCAGAGACCCGCACTCTTTCTTCGAGATATCGATTATCTCGGCCAGTCGGGACAGTGGCACAGCAACATCGGTAGACCAGACGACCGTTCCCGGCGGACGAGTGCTTACCATTGTGAAGAGGGCCTCCTTTCGCGCAGACCAGAGATCATGCTCGTCCTGCTTCGTCTCGGCGAAGTGGAATGGGACATCGCCTGCCACCGTCTTGATTATCTCACCAACGCGCCTTACGTTGCTCTTGATTTCGTCGGTATTTCCAGAGAATTTGAGGAACAGTGTCGGCTTTTCGTCCCACTTCCGCTTCCGGACCGTCTCACTCCCATGCTTGTTCAGAATCTGCATCTGCACGTCATCCATGATCTCCAAAGCACCGAGCTGTATACCGCTCCGGATCAAAGCTGACGAGGCGCTGGCGGCTGCGGCGATGGTGGGGAAGGAAACGACCGCCACGGACGTGTCGGCCGGTATAGGGGCAAGCTTCAGCGTGATCTCTGTCACGATGCCCAGCGTGCCCTCGGCACCGACAAAGAGCGAGGTCAGGTTGTATCCGGCAGACGTCTTCCTCGGACGCCGACGCGTCTTGATAACACTACCATCCGGCAGGACAACGGTGAGATTGACAACCCAGTCCTTCATAGTGCCGTACCGCATCGCGTTAGTTCCACTGCAGTTTGTCGACACCATGCCTCCGACCATCGCGGTTGGAGAGGGATCCATGGGGAAGAACAGCCCCGAGTCCTCCAATTTCTGGTTCAGGTCCATCCAGTTGACACCCGGCTGGACCACTACATCCATATCATCTGGGTGGAAAGCAACGATCTGGTCCATGTGTGTGAAGTCGATACATATTCCTGAGTACGGCTGGGAGAAGCTACCCTCAACAGACGAGCCTGCTCCAAACGGGACCATGGGGACATTATGAGTGTTGCAGATCTTCGCGATGGCGACGACATGCTCCGTGGAGAGCGGATAAACGATGGCCACAGCGCGCACGGGGGAGTTAGAGGTACTCCAGTCCGAGTGGCCGTGGTGATCGAGCGCGTCTTGGTCAAAAGAGACTTGATCCGGGCCGACAACGTCCGAGATCTCTTGCGCGGCTTGAAGCATCTCCTTGTCGCTGGCGTAGAGAGATTGCTGTCCACGGCTGAATAGGCTACGCTCGCCTCCTGTCCACCACCAGTGCAGGCAAGTGCCCGCGACCACCGACAACAACCCGACCAGAACGTGGCTTGTGTAGGGATGATTCACGCCGTTTGGTGCTCCACCGCCTTCTCTCGCCTCGGAGGCTCTCTTGCTCTTCCGTGCTTGATCATGAACACATCTTGCCCATTGTCCTCGTGCCGGGGAAGTCGGAATTGGGCTTGGGTGGTTGACGCGGGAGCGTAGAAGACCACACGTCCTGGATCCAAGTTTCTGAAACATCATGTCATATCGGCGCAAGGTCGTAGAGGACGCTGTCGCCGGTGTCGGGTGTCGCTTTCGCAAAGGCAAAGGCAAAGGCAAAGAAAGGCAAAGGCAAAGGCCAGCAGCATAGCCGAGATACACTCGAAATGCCGAGACGCGAACCCTAACCCAACCTCAAACTATCTCAATATGCGACTCCAAAGGCACCGTCGACCTAGATTGATCTCAACGATATCTACTCCAGTCCCAGAAACTTCTTGGGCACAGGAACGTGGACATCTCTGATATACTCGCCAAATCCCTTTCCCAACGCATCCAACAACCTCGAACTGCTGACGCCCCTCCCCAACGGCCCATATACCACGAAATGCACGGCCTTGATCTCCTCAAACTCTACGCGCTCGATGTAGAACCAGTCTTGCCAATCTTCGCCCATCAGCTGTTTTATCCTGTCTCTGGTCATGAGAGACCGGAGCCACTGCCACTTCTCTTCATCTCCGCCAGGAATGAAGAGGCCGATGTTGACATTGGCGCCCTTGTCTCCGGAGCGTGCCAGCGCGATGTCGCCCAACGGCACCTCGACTGTAGGTCCGAAGGAAGACAGCGGTGCAGGGTTGGTCGGGTCATAATTCTCGCGCGGAGCCAGGGGCTCCGTTCGAGAAGGGGGGTCGATGGTGGTACGTGTAATCTTAGAGGGCGAAGTGCCCATTATGCAGACAGACTCTTCGAGCTGGCTTTGCTCGATAAGGGCCGGGTAGTATGCCAGGAACGGCTGCGGCGTGGGGATGTTCATGGTGACAGAGGTGTGCATACCTGGAGGAAACTTGGTTAGTCTCCAATCCTGGCAGTCATCGAGTAACTCGTGTCTAGGCTAACGATTCACGAAGAATAATAGGTAAGTGGAGCAGAAGAGAGGGAGAGAGAGACACAAACCTGGGAAGTGTGCCATCGAATTGAACGACCAAGCCTTGCCAACCATCTCAATGGTCTTAGCCTTCTTCGACTGGGCAAAGATTCTCAGGTACGTCGTCGATTCCAGTTGAAACCTGGGATTTGTGGCTGGCACACCGACTCTCTGGAAATCAAGCACATCCAGATTCTTTAACTCGTCCCATTCCTCCAACTTGCTCCGGAGCTGCGCTTCTTGCAAGTCCCACTTCTTGCTCGTGGCGTACCCGGTGGCATTGAAAAGGAGTTCGGCCTGGTAGCCCCCTCTATAAAATATGGCGAGCTTGGTGGTAGGCGGTGGTGGACTGCCCTTGATCCCGGATACGAGAACTCGATTACTGGCCTGCTCCGAGATCCGAACGTGAGAGATATCGGCTTTGACGTCGCTGTGCAGGTATATGTTCCCCTGGATCTCGTACAAAAGCTGACACTTCACGGTATCTTCCGTAACGATTCCATGCAAAGTTTCATGTTTGGTAATGATGCTATTTCCGGCATGGTCGATCTCGACAATGGGCAGGGCAAGGTTCAGCAGTTCTTGCAACGGGTACTTGGTAAACCCAGCGAAGTTACCGCCGGTGATATAAGTCGAGCACTCGATGAGATGTCCAGCAATGAGTGCTCCCGCAAGCTCGTCATATGCCGTGTCGGGCCAGTGATGCCACCATGCGGCCGCCGCGATGACAGGAGAAGCATCCGATACTCGACCGCAGATGATGATATCTGCTCCTTGCTCCAGACCAAGCTTGATTGCGCGACTCCCCAGATATGCATTGGCAGAGACGATGGGCATTCCCTCAGGATCCTGTATGAAGATTTCCGAATCTGGCGCTAGCTTCACATTGGGGTTATCGTCGTCGAGATGTGTTAGTCGCTGGGATTTTTGCAAGAGATCCGACACCCGGGGAAGCAGGTCGTCACCCTCGACGTACGCAACCTTCAGGTTGAGTTTCTTCTCTGTCACCAGCTGGTGAGTCTTTTCGGCCAGGCCACGCGTGTTGAGGCAACCACCGTTAATGATGAGCTTGATGCGCTTTTCATCCAGAAGGTCGATCGACTTCTCAATGCCATCCCAGGCGGAAGGGATCCAGCCCGGGTTCTTTCCAAGACGAAAGGCTTCAGCACCGTAGGCCAGATTCATTTCTATGCCACATCGGTCAGTAAGTCGGTATGGGCGGTCGCCGGCGGGAATCTGGGTACAAACCTGCCAGATAGTCACCAGTGATAACATCCACAGGGCCGTACTTGGCCTGGTTGAGCATATGCTCTCCGGGGTCGCCTGCGCGGACATAGTGGTCAACAAAACAAGCTCATGCTTGGCTTCGAATCCCCTTTTTCTTCGTTGGAAGTTCGACGACTTACACATGGCCCCGGAGCAGTTCGCCACTCTGATCGGTCGGTTGGACATTTTGTCTTGTAGATGGGGGAGATCACCCAAGAGACAACCTGGGAACTACGAAACGGGGCGTGAATACCAGGAAGTGTCTTCTAACCGACGAGAGGGTAGCAGCGTTCACTTATATGCGGACATCTTCCGTATCAGAGAGCTCCGCATTAAAGTACGTATCAGCAATTCGATACCCACAAAGAACTCCACAAGTACTAAGAGTGGACTAGAGCCTCCGCCATGATGCAACGGTTGGCACGTCAGAGCTAGATCCACCTGGGCATTCCATCACCATCTCCACCTTTGAAAAGATAATCGAAAGCTGAATCAGCGTCTACATCCGGACAATTTCCTCGAGCTTCATGCAATGCAATCCCCACCTAAGCTTGATCTCCTCGATCGCGACACGGCCGGATCGTCCTGGAAGAAGGCGGACTCCTTGGCCAAGAAGCGGGCTCGTGACCGTCGTGCCCAGCAGAACCAGCGAAATAAACGCAATGAGCAGGTCAGGTCCCTGCAAGAGCAGCTCACTCGCATGGAGAGCAGGATGCTGCATCTCAGTCGAGAGTGCGAGCTTCTACGCCAGGAGAACAAGCAACTGCGTGGCCGCCAAGAATCTGCCATACAGCTCGTAGCGTCCTGGACTACGACCCCGACGACGTCAAGACTCCAAGATGCCGATGTTGGCGAGGAAGCTAGGTCTACCGGTGCTGCAGGACCACCACCATCCGACCTGGAATTCTGGTCGCAATGGTCCGGCATCACCGGCTCAAGTGCTCCCATGTCCTCGCCCACGGCATTGCCATCGCCCGGTTCAGTAATAAGCCCGTGGACCAACACACCCGCGCACTCAGCCTCCGATGTGGTCGTCACTGAGTCCTTCAAAAACTGGCTGCAAAGACCGGACCTAGCCCACTCATCACCAGTAGAGCCTCAGCCGATCGACCTACTCTACGGCTCCAAGAATAACTTCCTCGCCGATGTCATCAACCGGTCCCTCCGTAGCTGGCCGTGCCGCGACCCGGAGCGTCTGGCTGCCGGTTGGCTCATCTACAACCAGATCAAGTGGATGCTCCGGCCCAGTCCTGATAATTACGAACGCCTGCAGGAGTTCCAGGTGCCCGTCTCAGAGCAGCTGGAGCATGCGCATCCGTACTTCATCGATTTCGTCCACTGGCCGAAGCTGAGGGCCAGGATGATTCAGCATGGGGACGTGTACAACCCGCAGGATATTCTGGGGATGTACCTGTGCTGTATCAAGCTGCGATGGCCCTGGGGGCAGAACTTCCTCGAGCCAGAGGAGGATGGGACGTTGAGGATGCGTCAGGACTTCTTCGAGACATTCACGAGCTTGCATGGCTGGGGCCTTACTGATGATTTTATTCAGAGGTTTCCGGTCCTGGGGCAAGGTTTGAATTTGAGCACCATGCGGTATCGTATTTGCTGAGAGTGGAGTCGGCGCATGTTCGGGGGATTTGCATGTTGAATGTCGATGGGAAAGCTGTCCTGCTGGATGTGGACTACGAGTCGCGATCTGAAAGGACGACGTAATGGAATGTACCAATGTCAAGACGCCCGTAAAGCAAATGTCTACTCATATGAGATCTAGTGGATTGCATTCATCAGCTTCCAAAATGCGCTGTTTAAGTGCATCACGAAATTGTAATACTATGCAACCCACCGCTGAATCAGTGGTGGACCTCGAGCGGATCGGACTCTCCTCCACATCCTGTACTGCGGTAACGACACTCCACAATAGTAGTAGCATTAGGGACCAGCGTAGACAACGGTGTACCGATAATGCAGAGTGCACTATGGGGCGCACCACGTGGGCAGACTTAAAAGGCGCCTGGTCCCAACCGACCAAAGGACTTGACCACTGGCAACGAAACCCAGGTCCAGATCGAAGACATGGCAACCAACACCTCGAAGCAATATTCAGTCCCTGAAGAAGCCAGGCTTCTGCTCCAAAATGGGATTCTGTCCAACCCACTGGTTGCGAAGAACCTACCGTCCGGTGCTCTCGAAGCAAGCCGCACCATCTCGTTCGAGGGTAGCGCCACTCCCAGCATCCCCATCAACTGGCGTTTTGCGGAAAGCGTCTCTTCCTTGAAGGGCCTCGAGGCCACGGTTCTCAATGTTCTCCTGCAGAAGAAGTACGGCATGGAGCCGGTGAAGATTACTATCAACACGTATGGAAGATCATGCCGTCCTTTGCCCGATCTTGCTGGCTGACCAGTGGATTTCAGCGACCATGCTTCACTCTTCATCATGTCTGCCCTCACATGGGTTCTGGACCCCGACGGTGAGGCCCTGAATGGCGGGGCAGCGACTGACTACATCCTTCGGGAGAAGTTTTACAAGTACTTCCCCGACGGGGACATCCACAAGTCCCAGTCCTCGATGTACCGCAACGCAGTGACGAGCATCTACCGCACCAAGGACGATCGCTTCTTCCACATCCACGGCTCCATGAACCCTGACCCCATCCTCAAAGCCCTGGGTCTACCCCCTGACATGCCCATTGCGAACATGGACGAAGTTTTCGAGCCCTTCCAGAAAGCCGCGCTCAACTACACCGCCGAGGAGCTGCAGACCATAACCGACGCCAACCGCCAGGCCGGAACGATCTGCTGGACGAAGGAAGAGTTCAAGGAGACCGAGCACGGCAAGGCCAACGCCAAGGCTAGCCTCTTCGAGATCGAAGCGCACCCAGACCCCAGCCAGGCGCCAGGATGGTGGCCGACGGTCCCGGGCACGGAAGAATCGCCACGGAGACCCTTGGCCGGCCTCAAGGTCGTCGACCTGACGCGGGTCATCGCGGGGCCGGCCGTCTCGCGGGGCCTGGCCGAGCTGGGCGCCAGCGTCATGCGCGTGACCGCGCCGCACCTGTGCGACATGTCGGTGCTGCATCCGGATCTGAACCACGGGAAGTGGAACTCGTTCCTGGACTTGCGGTCCGAGGCCGACCGGGCGACGTTGCGTGAGCTGGTGCTGGAGGCCGACGTCTTCGTGCAGGGCTATCGTCCGGGCGTGCTGGATAAGTACGGATTCGGGGAGAAGGATGTGATTGAGATGTGTCGAGAGCGAGGCAGGGGGATCATCTATTGTGCGGAGAACTGCTACGGGTGGCATGGGCCGTGGATGGGCAGGAGTGGATGGCAGCAGATCAGCGACGCGGTGAGTTGTGTTCCCAGTGGGCGATCGAATCCGTGTCAATGAGAGGTGGACGGCTAACGAGAGTGGTAGAACTGCGGTGTCTCGTACGAGTTCGGCAGGGCGATGGGTAACGATGAGCCGGTCACGCCTGTCTTTCCCAACTCGGATTACTGGTAAGCCTCCCTTCATTCCAGCCCTGAGGCCATTCTGACGGTTAGTAGCACTGGTATCTCGGGCGTAGTTGGCATTCTCTCCGCACTCATCCGCCGATCCGAACAAGGCGGATCCTTCACTGTCAACATCGCCCTCAACTACTACTCCCAGTGGCTCGTCAACAGCTGCGGCGTCTACCCCGACAGCGTATGGCAGGAACTGTGGCAGCGCAACGGGTCGCCCGTCTTCCGCCATTACCACCACATGGCGTACACGCTTCCCAGAACCATTGGCTTGATCAAGACGCACAGTGCCGACAAGGTGTTCAAGCCTGAGTTCTTCACGCGGTATCACGTGAAAACGATTGGGAAAGACATCCAGATCGTGGCGCCAGTGTTGCGATTCCCCGGCGGTGAGGTTGAGCCTGGGTATACCATAGGGACGAGGACGAATGGCGTTGACAAGCCAAGATGGCCCAAGGATCTCAGCGTTGAAGTGGTTGATTGAGCCTAAGGGCCTGAGGTCGCACGGGTCACTTCTCTATCACGCTCCCTTCGAACCCTCGGGCTCATCAGAACCATTATCATCTTCATTAATCTTAGAGCCACATCAGGAGTCTATAATCATCCAAGTTCCCACCCCCTAAAAAAAAACACAAAAAACCAACATCTATCCCTGCCAACCAGACTATTCTCTCCGAACCATCCTGATTTCTGGAGGTCATTCTTACCCTGATGATATCATTCATCTGAGGTATTCTTCCATCGTGAATTCAGGCTTCATGATGACTCTTCTTTTGTGCCCAACGATGCACGACCTTTCGTAGAGCTGGAACTTGATGCTTCAGTAACTAGAGCAGTATTCTCTTGGCCGAAGTAGAAACGCCTCCACTTCTCATAAGCCTCAAAAAAATGTTGCTGGATGGCTGGCTACGTAACAGGTCAGTGTTTTAAAATGACTTCAATCGCATGCATGGGTAGTGGGCTCACGCCTCGAATCAAGTTACTCTCGCAGCGAAGGAAGTACCGGTTCTTCACCCACTAAAATAATCGAAGGTCAGCTCATGTAACACAAGTAATCCAGCAACAAGTTCACGCAATCAGGGAAAATTTAAAACAGAAAAGAACCCAGGTATACCTACTTCGCTGTCAACGTTGACGTCGGGGTCTCCGGTCGTCCTTGTTACCTCTCGGTGTACAAACGGGCCGCAGGACTCGTACCAAGCCGGGTCAATTTCCATGACCGCCAGGGAGGGAAGACTGGGTTTCCCTTCCTCGGTTTTTGCAGTCATTTTCTGACGTGCAGTAGCCATGGCAGTTGCTTTTGAGAACAAGTCTGGGGGAAAGTACGTGGAGAGTGAACTTCCTGTTTTTTTTATCTTTGGGGGGGAGGGTGGATATTGGATCAGAAAGAGTTGGCTGTGGGCAGCATCCTTCTGGGTAGAATTTTGAAGATATTGGTAATGTTGGTGGAAAGTGGATTTTCACCGAAGGCCTATGAGCACTCAGGCTATTTTAGCTAGCTGTACGGGAAACCTTACTACCTAAAGGATCGAGACCTTCACAGGCGAACTACCTAGTAACAAGCCGCCCAACACGATATCCGGGGTATAACATGTGTGTCTGCCTACGAGATCCAATGTAGATCACATACATATTTTGCCAACATGACAGCCGATCTGGCCCTAGTAGTATGGATTTAGTTCAGCTGACTGCTATAGCACCATGCCACCATGCCTTCTTAGGGCAAACGTCCTTAGTAGGGCTTTCTTCTCTTAAAGAAGAGTATTGTTGCAGTGACTGGGGAAGAGAGATTAAGGTATATACCTATACCCTACCCTTATAAAAAAGAAAACGGTCTCTAGCACATATATATATATATAGATACCTAGGTAGGCAGGAGAGGACCTGGCTCTTAGACGAGGATTTCGTTTTCCTTATACGGACTATTATTACTAAAGACTAGAGTACCTACTATTTAATATTTTTACAGGCTATTACTACCTTTCTTTTCTTTATGTTATTCTTCACCTCTAGCTCTAATTAGCTATCTAGTTTTCAAGCCAGCTCTTTGTATCCCTCTTGTTCTCATCAATCAGCGGACTGGCAATGGTGACCATATGCTTCGGCATGGGCTGTGCCAATAATGGTTGCGGAAGCAGAGACTGCCCAGGCAAGGGTGAGACGAGCCCTTCTTGTGTTCCAAGGTTGTCAGTCAGAGTCGGAGTCCTGGAGAGCGGAATCACTAGGACGTTGCCAACGACAGGAATCATACCATAAGATCAAGCGAGACAGGATGTGGGACAGCTAGCAACAGACAGAAGAGCAAAACTCACAAGACGTTGAATACCTTGGTAGGAGGTTCGTTCGTGAGAGTGAGGGAGGGGTAGTATCTGTAGTGATATCCACGAAGGAAGATACCTGCAAAGATAGAAGGAGGACCATAGTGCCAAACAAAAAGAAGAAGAAGAAAATCAGGGGGGAATGATGCATAGAATGCAAAAACATTTTAAAAAAAATACCTTTGTGAATTTGAGAATTCGGTGATAGAAAATTGTTGTTGAATTTGAAGAGTAGAAAATGAAGACCACAGATGAAGAGGAAAAGAAGCAAAACAAAGACCTGCGACAATCAGATCAGCACCATATTGCATATTGACAGACTCCTCGACCAAAAAGGGACGCCTCCTTCAGCCTCCCTCTTGGTCATAAAGTAAGTTCTCCGGACTTCCATTTCTCTTTCCCTTTTCAGCTATTACCGCCTCTAATTTAGGCAATCCCCATCTTCCTAGGCGCTCAACAGTCCCCAGGCCTACTCCCGAGATTTACCCGCCTCATCGAATACTCTTTCATATTTCGAAAAGGATGGAGAGCGCCTTAGTCAAACCTTCCACTATAGGTGAGTTTTCTCTCAGGTCCTAGGTAAGGTTACTTAAAGCAAGCATAGCCTTCCAACAACCTCGTCACAAGTCACAGTCATCGATCACACTATCAAAGATTCTTTCTGGATCATGACTGACTAACCAGGTTTCCCCCCATGGAAGTATCCCCGTCTATGGCTTCCCAGGTGAGGAACTCCCGACGAGAACGACTTCCATCCCATCTTGGTTCTCAGGGTTTGACGCATCGCGACACACGTTCTATCCTCGTTCTGATGACGCCTCTCCTGTGCTCTTCGGGATGGTCTTTCCACATTGCTATCTTTCAAGTTGACTCGTCACTGGTATCGTCTTCAGGCAGTTATTGCCCTCCTCTCTATTCGATCTTGCCTCCCCATCCTTCATCACCATCTGGCAGAATGAGATGCCAAGACGCCCACCAAGCAAGAGCCATTGCTATCAAACACCATGCATGATGATCTTAGTGGTTGCACAAGATTAAGCCAACAGGACAAGCACACCAGTCAGACATCACCGTCCCAAGTCTGTGAACATAATGAGTAGTCTCCATCCAGCTTACATGAAGACATTATCACTCTTTCAAAAGGTGTTTGGACCAGCACTGAATTCACTTCAGTCTTGATACCACAATAGTCAGTCCACTTGGCATCTGGATGTCCCATAGGAACGAGTTGCCTAGTCACTCCTCTCAGGCAACTGCCTGTGTCCTGCCGGGCTTGGTATTGGCTCCAAGCATCAACGGACTCCTGCCTTCCTGTTGCACTCCATGTTACTACTTCTTTCCATACTCCACAGCTTGGGTGTGAGAAATGGCAGGAGAGCCTGACGTATGACGGGGGCAAGTCCACCATCAGGAGCCCCGATGCTTATCATGGCTTATCGCTAGCGCCCAGTCGTGTCGCCAAAGGCTGCAGGCCAGCGCCTGAATCAGCAGCAATTTCGGAGTGTTCGATTCTCTAGCAGGCTCTGCAATTGATTCACTCATGGTAACCCGACACACCTTCATTGTCCCCAGGACTCAGAAAATCCTCCTCTTTTCTTAGGATCTCATGATCCCAATTTCCCTTCCAGAGCCAACCGATTTTTACAGTCTTTCACCTCAGCAAACCCTCCCAGTAGGTCAGTCTGCTTCTCCACAGCTTGGTGCAGATTTCGATACCCCGCCAACTATCGGATTTGCAGCACTGACAGATCCTGGCCAGCAGAAATCCGATATCCGAAGATGAGGCACATCTCTCCCGGACCACCATCGCGACCAGGCCCAGGCCGTGGTAGATCGCACACCTGGTCATTCAGCAAGGTGCGTGAGAGAACTTTTGTTTCCCATATCATCTCGGCCCTTGTCCTGTACTTGAGGGGATTGTCCGCATGGTTTCGCTTGGAACCCGCATGAACCCCGGCGGCGAAAACGCCGCCAGCCACGTCTTGGAGGAGCCGACCCGAAGACCGAGCATCAAGATTACCAATATTTGGAACTCCGTTTTCGCGTCACGATGACATTGGCGCGGCTCTGTGCAAGTCGCGCAAGCGGTGAATGGCGGCCTTGACGTGTGCGTCATCAGGGGTACAAGTGGGCTCCCCTTGATGGTCAGTGGGTCTTGGGTGGCAGTCACCCATGTGAAAATGGGAGAGGCTGCAACCCCGGATCCGCGTGCACACAGCAACCGCAATTCCTAAAATTGGACCATGACCGGCCTTGAATCAAAAACGACCTGGGAAGACTCACGTCCAACTTTGGATGTGCTTCGTGATCCCCGAGATAGAGATTGGAGGCCTAGTCGCCCTGGGGTGAGCCTGTCCGGCGGTCCAAGTGGCTCGTGACACCAAGCGGTGACACCAAGTGGCTTGTTCATGACACAAACAATAATCTGGGAAGAATGGCGGTGCAACTTCGGTCTCGAGAGGATTTGGCGGCAGATGCTGTTGGAAGAAGTCAGCTGCTGTTGCTGCTGTTGCTGCTGGTCGCCGCCGGTCGTGTCTTGAGGCAGGGGCGCCGGCGGGTCGATACGGGTGAGATGGCGAGACTGCAACAGGACATCTCTCTCTATCTGGGGGAAGCAGCGGGGAAAACGGGAAGAAGATGGAAAGGTCTGGAGAAAGTTGAGGGGAAAACATACGATTATAAGGCCTGCTGATCGCGAGGATATGGGGCCCCGACGATGAGATCCGGGGGAATCGCAGGAATGGGCCGACTCCAGGGCCGTGGATGCAGCCATGCACCGTGATGGACATGTGGGAATCCGCCTGCAGCATCCGGGGCTGGAGCTAGGGCTGGGGCTGAGCATCGGCATTGGCAATGGCACCTGCACCTGCACCTGCACCTGCACCCGCACCCGCACCTGTGGCGGTTGCGGTCGCGGTCGCCCAAGCACTCGCCCTGGGCTCGCTCGCCCTGGGCTATTTGCGTCCGAGACAGATGCGGCCAGCTCGCGTGACCACCTCGTACTGTACCTCGACAAGAACGGAGAGGTGGAGAACACGAGGCCGTCGTTTGACCCAGAAGAGCCGCATCTGTCATCGGGACCCCCGACCGACAGCTCGGCACAAAAAGAATAACCTTGAAACCCGTCGACGGTCAGACATGCCGACCCCTGAACCGGCAAGAGTCAAGAAACCGGGTCCCGGTATCTGGCTGCAGCGCTCGTTTGCTTCTGGAAATGCCAGAGTGGATGCCAGTGGGTGCCCCTGCCCTTGCAATGCGGGGTGAGCCGGGCTGGGGGACGATCAAGAGGGGTCCGGACAGCCGAACAGCCAAATACCTAGCGGCCAGGGGCACGCCGCAGAGAGGCCCCAGGGGCAGGCCCCAGGGGCTCAGCTGCCCTGGAAATGGCAAAAGTGGCGGATGAGACGGGGAGACATTGCAGATTGGACCAGTAGAACAGCCAGTGCTGATCCTGAGAATTCCGATCGCGTTGCAATCCGGCCCGGGGGGGGGGCCGACGGGTGCTCTTGCTCTGGCAATTCGCAGAACAAAGCTCCCACCTCGTAGGATTGCCTTCAGCATTTCCAATTCCATTTGCCAGGGGGAGGGGGTAGGAGAGTAG